>BDUI01001032.1:7896-24687 GCA_002335545.1 Apodemus speciosus
GTCTGTCTTTCTGTCTGTCTGTGTCTGTGTGTAACTTGTGTGAATATGTAGGTGGGTGGGTTCATTTCTGGGTCTTCAATTCTATTCCATTGATCAACCTGCCTGTCATTGTACCAATACCATGCAGTTTTTATCACTATTAGTTTTAGGTAGTTTTATTTATTTATTTATTTATTTATTCATTCATTCATTCATTCATTTATTATTGTTAGTTAGTTGTCTTGGATAGCAAGAACTAAACCCTGAGGTTATACTTTGCCCACTACTAATGCCATAGCATTTGTACACCAAAACACATGTGCATGCACACACATACACATGAGGGAGAGAGAGACTGACTGACAGACAGACAGACAGACAGACAGACAGACAGACAGACAGACAGACTTTCCTTGGGGAGAGGGTAAGGAAAGTAATCTTGACAGACATTTTGAAATAACTATGGAGAGAAATGCCTCTAGTTTAAAACTAAATCAGTTTAGAAAGTCAATATGAAGGACAGAGTAAGTAAGCCAAACTTAGCAAGACTTCAACTAGGAGCCTAAACAAAGGTTAATTATTTTAGCAGGCAGGATGGACACACACACACACACACACACACACACACACACACACACACACACAGAGCTAGAAAATTAATGTTTCAGACTTAAATGTATCTGTTCTTCAGAACAGATGAAGAAAACATTAAGGGGGATATTTTAAGCCTTGAAACTAATTGTTTTAAACCCATCTTTAATATTGTGTATATGAGGCCAGATTTCATTCAACATGTTAATTAAAGCCAGATGAATAAAGCAAAAGACAGAGAACATATAAATACCTACATTTTTCCAGTTTGCAACATGTTGAATTTCATGTCTAATCTGATTACAATGATTGTACATAATGTGTTATATTTTGAAATCATTTTGCACATATAATAGTATTATTAAACATGTCCTGATCATTGCACTAGTCTTTCTATAGTTTGACTATGTCTAAGAAAAAAATCAAACTTGTCATATTTGCTATTGTAGCCTGATGATTCATCACAAATCATGCAGTGGCAACTTCCTGAAACAAGGCAGAGTTCAGTGGGAAGAAACTCAATTTCTGAAACCCCATCCCTTGAATCATGGTAGAGTATCACAGTCCCTGTGTCCTAATCTCTCCATGAGTAAATTGCTATTCTGAGCAACTACTTAGGATGATTTGATTCTGTGTGTTCAAAATGTTCTTGAAAAAAATATGAGATGGAACTTGATGGTTGACTATCTTTTAAATCCATTACTGTTGGGTAGCAATTAAAACAGGGTTTTAAGGGGGGGGAGGTAGATGAACTGATAATACTATCCATGAAAATGTGGCAGTTTAGGGACTGGTGGTGTAGCTCCCTGAGTTTGATTCTCAGTACTTCAAAATAAATAACTAAACACCATGGTCTGGGCTGCTTCTTGAAGCCATGTTGATGTCCATGGGCCACCTGATGCTACCAAGGAACATATTGGTTTCCATGCTCTGGAAGCTATAAGATATCCTTAGCCCGTGCTGCTGCCGAGATCTGTGGTGGTATCCATGCCCCTTGCTGCAGCAAAGTTCCATGTTCATGTCTGTGGTCTGACCATGGAGACCATGCTGAGGTATATGGCATGGGCTGACACAAGAGGCCATGTAGATACCTTTGATCTGTGCTATCACCAGAAACTACTTGAAGTCTATGATCTATGCTCCTGCTGACTGTAAAGGGCAAGGAAGTTTCTTTTTTTTACTGGCTATTTTGTTTATTTACATTTCAAATGTTATCCCCCTTCCCAGTTTCCCCTCCACAAGCCCCTTATCTTCTCCGCCTCCTCCTGCTTCTATAAGGATGCTCCCCTATCTGTCTACCTACTCCTGCCTCAGTGCTCTAGCATTCCCCCACAGTGGGCATTGAGCCTCCACAGGACTAAGGGGCTCTCCTCCCAGTGATGCCGGATAAGGCCATCCTCTGCTACATATGCAGCTGGAGCCATAGGCCTTCCCTTCAGTGTGTACTCTTCAGTTGGTGGTTTAGTCCCTGGGAGCTTGCAAGGAAGCTTCTTCTGCAGTGGTTATCAATGACTGCAGACTCACAGTTGAGAGAGACCTAGAAGGCTTCTGTGAAAATCCCTAATCCCACCCACCAAAACATCCTAAACAGAAAGTCATCAAAGAGAACTCTTTCAAAAATATGACAAGAACATTCGGTGTAGGTTGGGAAGGCCTCAGATTTTTTAGGGCGCTGGCCACTGGGAGTTTGAGCATGCCCCAGTGAGTACACAGGCAACACAAATTGTAGTTAAGATATTTTTTTGAGGGGGGGGGATGATCACGGGGTGAAAGGGTGGACCTGGGAAGACTGGGAAATAAGTATGATCAATGAGCAATATGTGAAATTCCCAAATAGTCAATAAAAAATACTATGCTGGAAAAAAAGATATTGATGGATAATAAAAATGTATAGTACAATAATTGTATGGACTCAATGGCAACAAAATTTACACTTAAATAAGTTTGATAATAACTTTATGCCATGCATGTTTTACCTCAATTTTTTTCAAGAAGAGCTAGAGGGATGGCCCAGTGGTTAAAAGCACATACTGCTGTTGCAGTGGACTTGAGTTCCGTTCCCAGCCTCCACACTGATCAACTCACAAAAACCAGTAACTCCATCTCCAGGAGATCTTATGCCCTCTGTCCTCCTTGGACACCTGCACTTATGTGCACATACCCACACATAAACACATGTACACACAAACACTCTCACACACAAACAAGATGTACAAACTCAAACACTTACTCACACACAGACACACAAATACACATTCGCATACACACACATTTAAGAAAAATATTTAGAAACTAAAGACATGGAAGTACAGAACACTTACTGGGAAGAAGAGTTCAAGTATGATTGACAAGAGATAGGGAAAAGAAATGGGGTTGAATATGGACAAGATACATTATATTATACACTGGTATGTAAATTTTAGAGAATAAAATATGTAAATATATTCATATAATAATAGTAAATGCAAAAGAGGCTATGAATTTGAAAGAGAGAAAAGAAGTGTTTATGAGAAGGCTTAGAGGGAGAAAAGGTGAAGGAGAAATTATATAATTATATTATGATCTCAAAAAAAGAGGGAAACGATTTTTAAATGGAATAAATAAACTAAAAATAAATGAACAAACAAAAATGGCACTGGGAATTTGATCGCTGGCAGAGTTCAGACCTACCATGTGTAAAATCCTGGGTTTAATTCCCAGATCCCCAAAAATAGTGTTAATAAACAAACACTTCAAAAAAACTAAAATGAGAATATCAGGGAAAATATAAAGTCACTTTCCAATGGCCATTGAGTTCTGATAGGAAGATAATTGTTTCGATGTGTCATCATCTATATTGATTTCATTTTTTTTCTTTCTTAAATACAAGAAAGTAATAATAGGATGAGTATGTTCCTCCTCCAACCTCAGTCCAGGAAGAATCACAGAAGGTTAATCTGAAGTGGGAACAGCCTGTGAGTCAGGAATAGATGAGATCTTAGCAGAGAGTAATTATAGTTAGCGAGTGATTAAGAGGTTTCAGAGCCTAAAGTGACCAGCTTCATGCCAAGCTCAGATTCCTCACAGTTTCCATAAGAGCCAACAGATTAGCCAGGTGACAAACAACACTTGTGCCTATGCCAAAGACCCAGGGTAACTTATAAAACCGAAGATGACTCAAAGTGAGATCTAATGAGATTGTAGAGCAATACCAAGATATAATTAAACTGTTTATGATTTATAACAGCTCAATTTATTTCAGTAGGTTATTTTACTTGTTACATTACTTCATAAATTTTTTTCTTTAGATATTTTTCCTTTTCATTTTTAAAAATTTTATGTGTATGGGTATTTTATCTACATATATATCTGTGTAAAACATGTATGTCTGTTGACTGTGGAGGCCAGATTTCCTGGAAGTGGAGTTACAGGCAGTTGTGAGCCACCATGTGGGTGCTAGGAATCAAGCCTCATTTCTCTAGAAGAGCAGCCAAAGCTTATAGCCACTGATCCAGCACTCTAGCTCTTGAATTTTGACTTATATGCCACATACATATATGCCACATAGCCATCAAATTCATGCTGCTATTTTAATACGTATATTGTATATATTTCAATTCCACCATATGTAATATGTATGTATTTATATTTGTGTATTTATATACATATATACATATATGTACATTTGTATAAGTGTATATGTTCATACATGCACACATGTGTATATGTATATATGCATGTATGTATATGCATGCATGAATATGCATTATGCATTTATGAATATCTGCATATCTGCATTATGTATATATGGATATTTTATGCCTGTATATGTGTATATGTGTATATGTGCATATGTCTATATGTGCATATACATATATATGTTTATATATGTATATTTATGTGCACTTATGCACATATATGTGTATATGCATGTATCTGTAAATGCATATATTTGTATATGTATATATGCAGGTATGTATATATTCAGGTATGTATATACGCATATGTGCATATATGTATGTACTTATTTATATATGTATATGTGCATAAATTATGTCCATTTACTTAGGAATCTATTGGTTCATATACGTATTTATTTCTCTTGAGCCAATATTTGAAAGTGGTCACATGATCAATGTATATTTACTTTTTCTCAGCAACCACATTGTTTTACAATAAGGTTGTGCCCTTATGCAAGTTAATCAGCAATACTTGAGAACTGTGATTTTTACCTAGCTCATGATTTGGTGGTTTTTAGCCTCCCCAGCACCTGTAGTAGCTTTGTCTTTCCAGAACACATCATTTGACAACATTTCCCCATTCTCAGGCCTTTACATTCTTCACACCTCCTCTTCCAAGATATTCCCTGATCCTTGTTTGTGGTGGGCTTAATGCAGATGTCTCATGTAGGGGTGAGCACTCAGCCTGTTCTTCTTAGAACTTTGGTCAGTTATAAACAGCTCCATTGACTGCTGTCCACTGCAAAAAGGTTTTTTGATGCAGGTTGAAACAGCCAAGTTTCATGGGTATATACAAATATTTAGACAGCAATTTGATAGCATGACTTCTTAGCAAACTAAGGACCTATGACCCTCTAGGACTATATTATCAGACATGGAATCTTGTTCTGTGGAGCAGGCCTCAAGTAGAATCAGAAAATGTTTAGTTGCACCATAGTCATCATGCCATTATTACATTAGTGGGCTTTGTCTTTCCTGACAAGTGGATGCTGAAGCACTCAGTGCCTAATAATGGACAAGACCACTGGCATATTTTTTTCCATAGCCTTCCTTACACATCTGATACTATAAAACTACCCAGCAGAAAGTTTGATTCCTGGTAAGTCTGAAATTAATTGTTCTGTGTTCTACAATCTCTCCAGTTATTTTAAAAGTTGCATTGTGAGATAAAAGGCTCTTATATGGTTTTCCATAGCTCCTTCCAGCTTTTCTACACATCTCTCACCTTGATTCCCATGATTTAGGTAGACTGCAAAGAAAATTCCAGAATATTTTGACTTGTAGTGAAATAGTCAACATTGTATTCCTCTGAAAACAAGGGCAAGCATATCAGTTATCAGATTCCCAAGTGCCTATAGGTTACCCAGAGGCTATATACCCAACTCTGGGAAGTTACTTTTCAGGAGCCAGAGCATCATAGATATCGGAAGAGGTCATCAACTTCTGATTTTTCAGAAATCGTTTTGTGCTTCCATTTGTGTCTTGTTCTAATTTCAGATTCCTTAAGACTTTTAATATCATCTGAAATTCAGTAAGATATAGCTTTCATAACGTTGCCATGATTAACAATAGGTATTTCCTGCTAATGAGTTATTACTTAAAACTCCACTTAGTTCTGCTGACAGGCTGACAGGCTGAATAATTAAGAAGGTTTGACCACCCTCTCAAATCATTCAACAAGGCTTTGTGCTTTGACACCAGAAAAAAAAATGTTCTTTGAAGCTTACTTACCAATTGCACCTACTTTATGTAAATAATAATTACAAAGAACCTTAATATGGAAGTCTGTCTGCAGTGTATGCTTAGAATAAAAATCTATCTGGAAACTCTTTACTGGATTATCCGTCAGGAAATAATTTCAATCCTAGATGCTTTCCCATGAATCTAATTAGAACATTATTATTAATTAAATTTTATAAAACAATTAAATTTTTACAGTTTGTTTTGAAGTAACATTTCCTAACCTCATTAGATGTGACTAAAGCAGTGATAGTAAGCCTCAGTATAAAAGCCAGGGGCTATTGAGGGTACTGTTGTGGTTAGTTTAAAGGACAGACGTGATGGGTTCTTCACCTATGGTAGAAGTAGTTGAGATAGGAGTAGATATATTAACAATATCCTTTGGATGTAATTCAAAAAGATTCCAGGATGAAAGGACAATTTGAATATAGGAAATGCCAATGATTTTCAGAGGTTTAGAATTTAGACTATTTTTATTTTGAGGAGCCTAGTAAATAGTCACATCGATAACATAGAATAGATAGATGAATGTGAGTATAAAGGTCAGACAGAAAATAAATATTTACAAGTCATGTACATATAAACACATGAAAATATATGGGAAGATCTGTCTCGCATATGAGACTATAGATCTTTGTATTACTCAAGTGTGGGGGACAGCGTAATGTAGAAATACAACATGTCATTGTTTGTTAAATCCTGTAGCCTCTCTATTTAGAGAAAGGCTATACTAAAACATCAAGAAAGAAGACATAGAAAGACTTTAATTGCCAGATGACTAGGAATTCTACTGTAAGATTTTGCTCTTATGATGAGAGAAACTTCTTTCATGATACCTCAAAAATATGGCTCTGTGAACAAGCACAGCACTGATAGCTCCGCCAATGTGGAGGGAGGAAAATCTCACAAGATTCCACCCCTAGACAAAGTACTATAGGTAATTAAAGAATTAGGAGTGTAAGAAATTCTGTTATCAAAGCAAGGGCCCTTAATTGGTTATCTAATACCAAGTGATCAGGATTGACATCATACGGTTTCAAGTAATACTAAACATGCATGATGATAACAAAAAGTGAAGAAGTGAATAAATGTAGCTAGAGAGATGGCTCAGCAGTAAAGAGGACTTCCAGAGCAGTAAAGAGGACTTCCAGAGGTCCTGAGTTCAGTTCTAAGCAACCATATGGTAGCGTACAACCATCTGTAATGGAATCCATCGTCCTCGTCTGATGTGTTTGAAGAGAACACAGTATACTCATATGCATAAAATAAATCTTTAAAAAAAGGTAAGACTATGAATTCAAGAGGGAACAAGGACTTGAGAACATGGGAGGGATTAGAGGGATGAAAGGGAAATGGAGAAATAATGTAAAAAATTAGATTTTAATTCTAAATATATATAAATTAAAATTATAGTTTCTTATCTATTTTTTAAAATGACTTTAGAATTTGTCATTCAACTATTTGGTCTAGATAATTACAGATCCATTAGTGTTTGTACTAAGTGATTTATATGTTCTGTATCTTTAACTTTCAAATTATTCTCATTCGATACTATCATGTTAATGTTTGAAATATAAACATTTAGATTCAGAAAAAAAATCAAGCAATGTAGTCAAGATTACACACTTAATATTTTTTCATACCCCTTATGCTTTCTCAAATAAAATGTGATATTACTATTAATCACAACTACTTGAATGTTACTATTGATTGTTTGAAGAATCTATACAATATACCATGATCATATTCATCCTTCTCCCTAATTTCTCTCAGATCTTCCCCATCTCCCTACTCTCCTAATTTCATGTTCCCTGTCTTCTCTTTTTCTTTAATTATTATTACACACACACACACACACACACACACACACACACTCACTCACTCACACACTAAGTCCTTTTAGTTCTGCCTATATGTATCTGCTTTCAAGGCTAATAATGGGCATTAGATACCCAATTAGGGGTCTCATCACGGGGAAGACTGGGGGAGGCCTGTATCAGTAGCAAAGGGTTGCCTGAGCCTCTTCTTCTAGGAGTGAGACCCCTTAGAATTTTATAATCCATGTTGAGATGACAACTAGTGCTGTCATTGTTGGAGATTTAAAAAAATTATTTTATGTGTATGAGTGTTTTGCCTACATGTGTATGTACATAACACATACACAAATACAAACTAATGCCAAAGGTCAGCTGAATGGATATTGGATCCCCTGGAACTGGAGTCACAGCTAGTTGTGAACCACCACTATGTAGGTCCTGGGAACCAAACTTGCAATACTCTGGAACAGCTTCCAGTACCACACCTAAGCATGAAGCCATCTCTTGAGCCCTTCAGTTTTGAGCTTTGTTTAGGTTACCATGTTGCTGAAATATGGGTGTAGGTTCCCAGTCCTAGAAAGAAGACACAATTTCTCAGCAAATGCCTTGGTCTTCTAGCTCTTATAACTCTTCTGCTCTTCCTTCTACAATATTTCCTGAGCTTTAGGTGTATGGTTGTGTTGTATTTATACCTACTGGGGCTAGGCACCCTTAATCTGTTGTTTTCTGCATGTTAATCAGCTGTGGCTTTCTACTATGATGTCTGTCTTCTGCAAAATAAGCTACTCTTACCTATGTGTATAAAGATTGGCATTTAGAAGGAAGTTGGAAATTAGAATAGAGTAGGAAAATGAGAATATTAGTTGTCCGCAAGATTCTGTGGCCTCTCCATCCATGTGTGTCTGGCTAGGTTTACAGAACCAAAGATGAATTTCCTCCCACTGAGTGAGTTTCATAATTGTGCATATTAATACAGTGATGTTATATGGTCTGAATATTTCTCCAAAATATTCATGTGATAGAAACTACTTGGTGCCCATTGTATTTGGTGATGTTGGCATGCCACAGAACCTTTAAGTAGTGAGTCCTAAAGGAAAGTGATTAAATCAGTAAGAGTGCTAACAGCAGATGAGATCAATGTGGTTTCCCCTAGACATTTGATTGTTTCTAATAGGCCTCATCCCCAAAACATCAGGGAGGCATACCTGCAATTTGTCTTTTCTTGCTCATCTTTGGTCTAAAACAGCTTTTCCCCTATTTATTGGGAATAGACTTTTTTCTTCCCATAATACATCCTGATTGTGGTGTCCCATCACTTTATTCCTCCTAGCTCCTCCCAACTTCCACTCCCACCAAGACTGACCCTGTTTCTGTTTCCCATTAGAAAACAGAGATAGTAAAATTAAATGAAACAAAAACTAATACATTGGAATAGGACAGAACAAACAGAAGAAAAAGAGTCCACAAAGATATAGACACCATTCTTTGCACATCAGAAATCCCATTAAAAACACCAAACTGGAAGCCATAATTTACATACAAAAGACCTGTAGGATAAAAAGAGGTGTGTGTGTATACATGTGTGTGTGGGTATAAGTGTATGTGTGTGTGTGTGTGTGTGTGTGTGTGTGTGTGTGTGTGGTTTCATGGGCATTGACTTGGCATTATGAGACAAATTATCTCCAAAGATTGCATTGAGTTCATTTTCTGTTGGCTGTCTACTGGTATGCATGCAACTACCCTTAAGAATAGTTTGTTTTCCAGTGAGATTCCCTTGGGAAAAATTAAATTTTCATTTACAATTAGTTATTAATTGGAGATAGCTTATGTATTAGGGATAGGAACATGGGCCCACTTATCTTTTCAGCTGTAAGATCCCATTTGTTACAGATCCCATTTGTACATGCTGCTTCAGTCTCTGAGTTCATATGTGCACTGATACTGTTGATTTAGGGGGCTTTATTTTCTTGGGGCTTCCATCCCCTCTGTCTACCTCCACTTCTTCATGGTTCTCTGAGCCCTATGGGGAAGGATTTGATGGAGACATCACGTTTAGGGCTGAGTCTTTCAAGGTCTCTCAATCTCTGCATGTCTGGGCTCTGGGTCTCTACATCTGATGTAGGAAAAAGCTTCTCTGGTGACGACTAAGCAAGGCAGTGTCCAATCAGAACAATAGTATTTGGTTTTACTCTTATGTCTCTGGTCTACAAGTCTCATATTCTTGGTCACCTGTGCAATGACAGGTATGGGCTCCAACTTGCAGAGTGGGCCTTAAGTCAAATGGTTACTGTACTGGCTAGTTTTGTGTGTCAACTTGACACAAGCTGCAGTTATCACAGAGAAAGGAGCTTCAGTTGAGGAAATGCCCCCATGAGATCCAGCTGTAGGGCATTTTCTCAATTAGTGATCAAGGAGGGAGGACCCATTGTGGGTGGTGCCATCCCTTGGCTGGTACTCTTGGGTTCTATAAGAGAGCAGGCTGAGCAAGGCAGGGGAAGCAAGCCAGTAAGTAACATCCCTCCATGGCCGGCTTCAGCTCCGGCTTCCTGCCTTGCTTGAGTTCCAGTCCTGACATCATTTGGTGATGAACAGCAATGTGAATGTGTAAACTGAGTAAACCCTTTCCTCTTAAACTTGTTTATGATGTTTGTGTAGAAACTTAATGGTGAAAAAATTTCTCTCTAGAGATTGCTTACTTTTTTAACTGGTGTCACTGATTCTTTTCCAATACTTAACATACAAAATGAAACTTAGTTAAATTTATTTATTAAGTCAGAGCCTCCCCATACACAATAAATAGTATTTATTAGTGTGAATTTTCAATCATCACAATAAACTTATTAAGGTATTTCTGTATGTTAGTTTTAATATATATATGTAATATATTTCAAACACACATATGTATTTTAGTAACATATATTTCCCATTGCCCCTATTTCCTTTCTATCCTCTCTCTGAGGCTCTTTTAAAATATTCCTACCTTCTATTTTTAATTCCTTTTTATACATGAAAGTATGCTAATATCACTTTCTGAGACTAGCTAATTTTGTTTAACATAATGATCTTCAGTTCTACCCATTTTCCAAAAAATGTCATGACATCGTTTTGTCAACTCTGAAAAAAAAAGTCTACTCGTATATACAGAAATTTGTTCATAACCATTCATCTGTTAATTTGGATCTAGCCTAATTCACTAATTTAAGCCCATTGGTTTTTAGCAAGTTAATCTCCTATAAGCAGTGAAAACCTATTTTGAAATAAGATTTAAGACCAAGATAAAATAAATGCCTTGTTTCATGTGAAACATTGAAAATAAAGTTCCATGAGGCTTAGCACAGACTTAAGTGAGTAGTGAGTAGATGAAAATCTAACACTTTCCACAAACAGAAATGAGTTAGTTGAAAGGGATGGGCAATTTATGCAATGTCTGTCTATATTTGTTGTTCTTAGTATGTGTATGTACATATTCATGTGTATATGGGTGTGTTCACATTTGTGTACATGTGTGTGCACTGGTGTGTTGAGAACAGAGGTTGATGGTGACTGTAGTCCTAATTTATTCTCCACTTTGTATTTTGAAACAGCATCTTTCTCTGAACTTGGAGCTTGCCTCATTTGATGAGACTTCTTAGCCAGCAAGGCCTGAGCATTCCCCTACCTCTGCATCCTTCCCACCATTGTTGGGATTACAGGCTTATATAACCATGCCTGGCCTTTTTACTGGGTACTGGGAATTGGAACTTATGCTCTTATGTTTGTATGCCAAGCAGCTTACTTGACTGAGATATTGTTTGTTGTATTGACTGTTGTTATTTTTGTTACTAGTCAATGATTTAAGGACTTCTACATAAAATATTTGAGAGGAGTAAGGATGTTGACTAACAGTTCCCCATTACAGAGGGAACAATCTTTCTTGACTCCCACCCTAGTTCTCTAAAGCTACTGTCATACTTCTCAGACATGAATGATAGGAAGAGTAAGCAAACTCATCCATGTGCAGAGTCCACAACAGCCCTGCAGTCAGTGCTCCAAAGAAGAATCTTAGCAATCCCTTGGGTCTAACTGTGAACATATGTCAGGAGCCAGGGTGTAACGATGGTTCATTTCAGGTACCCTGACTCCTCTGTCATCACTAGCAATTTATTTTAAATGTTCCAAGTCTTCCCTAAGGATGCTCCAGATTTGAAGTTTCCACATGACTCATTTTAAGTCCCCTGCTTTTTAAAATCATACCACAATTACAATAAATTTGATAACAGTCTAATAGTCAAATGTTTTATAAAATTCATTAGAAACTAACATGAATAACAAATGTGTTCAGTAGAGAGAAGCACAGTAAGTAATATCCATTTTCATGAGCTGAATTACAAACTGATAATAATGAATGATGAAGCAGAAGGTGGTGGTGGTTGTGATGATGATGATGATGATGTGGTGGAGGAGAAAGCATCCAAGAATATCTACATCTTTCAAAACACTACTTCAGCCAAGCATCATATCCTAATGGGTAAATGGATAGATAAATACACAGCATCAGTCAGACACAAGTTAAAGCAGCAGGAATGTCTCTTATCAAGCATTTATTCTGTCTTCCATCAGTTTGGTCTGGGTTATTATAAACACAAAATGTTGTTAAATTTCTATTATTATCTTTCAATTTTATAATTGGAGAGTCATTAGGATCCTATACAGTCATCTCTTTCATGTGCTCTCCCAATGCAGTTATACTTTGTATAACATTTGTGGAGGTCATTTAGACTTCCCTTAAATTTATCCAATGATAGAAAACTCACATCTTGAAAAGATGGCCTTCAAATTGCTTTTAGAAAAGCTCCTTTGTGGGTTGGATAAGAGCAATTTTCTTATCACTATAATCATCATTACTACCTTAAATCACGTTAAATAAGGCAAAGGCATTTACTACATGACCACCTGTATTTGAAACTATAACTACTATTGCTCAGCATGAGTGACCAGCCCTTATATCACTCATGTATTCTGAAGTTTTAAAACTTCTACTGTCTTATCTTTTTTAACCTTTACTTAAACATCTGTTAAAGTTTCCCACCCATTTTTCTATAATGAAACAAACCTGGGTTTACATGATGGCTTTCTACTATGATACATATGGAACATGGGAAATTATCACTCTTGAGTTATTATGATTAAAATGACAGAGAACTCTCATCCAATATCATTCATCAAACATTATCCTACTTGCATTATACATATTAACTAGTTCACTTCTAGTAACATCCCTAGAGCCAAAATATACTACTTCAAGGTCAATTAATTATATTAGAGTAATAGTTTGACAAATGTTCTGTTCATTTTCTTCCCATTCCTCTGGCCCTTTCCAGTCTTTCAAAACCTTAAATGTGAATCTGGCTATGGATTGTTTACAAACAAAATGAGGGAAGGAAATTTCTTTGAATTCTAAGATCAGGTTCTATGTGAACACTATGCAGACCAGATTGATATTATTAAAGTCTCAATTTATGACCAAATGGAAAGCCATCCCTATATTATAATAAATCTTTTATTTCTGTAACAAGAATTTACTGTGTGCCCTAGGAAGAGGGGTTGGAGGACACGTGTACTTGAAATAGGAAGGGAGATAGTGGGAATTGAAGGGTTTTAATGGAAGTGAGGAGGAGGAAGTTGGGAGATTGAAAGTGGTATGAAGAAGAAGCAATCAAAACAAAGGATTATGGCAATACCACAAGGATGATATTTTATAAGCTAATTTAAAAAATGTTCTAAGATGGAAACTATAGAAAGGAAATTCTAAATTGGGCCATTTTTTCATGGAAGGAAATTTAACGTGGGACTCAAAGTGTTTAGAATTTAAAAGGTGTTTAGAATTTAAAGACATTGAAGACCCAGAAGAGACTTGGTTAAGAACTCCAAATATGGTTCTTGTGGTTGAAGTTGTGTGAATGGAACCAGGTTGACTCTAAATGAGGTTGGAATGTTAGGGTGGAGCCACATTGTGCCAGGTGTTTGTGCTTGAACTAAGGTTTTCATTGGGATGGGATGCTATAAAGTTGTAGTCATTCTTCTTGGAAACGTTCCTGAAGGTCAACTGCAGGAAAGCATGTGATAAGGGGATGTTGCCACCCAATCTTATAAGTCACCTGAAATTTATAGACAAACCATGCAGTCATCACTGCTGCCTCACCGCCCACACCTATATGCCATACCTCAGGTTGCTCTCCTATGTGTAATTCTTGCCTGCCAGTCTTTCATATATATTCTTTATCATTGCAGAGCACTTACAGTTAAGTACTGAATGAAAGACTATTAAAATTGATTTGCACAAATATGATTTAATCCTAGGCATAATATTAGAATTTATATATTAAGAGTAAGATTGTTTCTACCAATAGCAATAACAAAGCAAACTATAGCTCGGGAATTGTGATATGATGTGATATAAATTTCTAAACACGGATCACCTTTGAACTTAAATTTTAAAATACTGATTACATGATTCATTTTTTTAAAAAATTAATTTTATTCATCATTTGTGTGCATGTTTTATGTGTACTCATAACATTCCTGTGCATGTAGTGTTCAAAGGACAAATTTTAGGAAATGGTTCTCATGTTTCACTATGGATTCCTGGAATCTTATTCAGGTCATCAGGCTTGTGAAGCAAAGGTTTTACCACTGAGCCTTATTTCTAGCTCAGTTATCTTTGTGGATGATCTCAAACAACCAATTCTCCAGACCCAGTTTTCTTTAAGTCTGGACCCAATATCTATAAAAAAGAATGGTTGTAACAATTAATCAGATGCTTAACACATGTGAAAGAACTTTGCAAAAATCACAGTTCACAAGTGCAGTACAACCAACAGAATGTCAAATGGTTTGCTTTATGACATGCAATATTCTCTTTCTCAAAGTCATGTATCACAATTAAATTGTAATTAATTGTTTATGTTATTATTATACTCAAAATAGATACATTATGTTTTGATGGATTTAGGCTACTTTAGTAAGTTTATGTAATAGTGATACTACCATCTGAAAGGATACTTAGGAAATGTTTTTCTTTTTATTATATTTGGGCTTGTGAACATGCATACAGAAGGCTTGAGGCAATAAGTCACTGAAATTGGCATTACGGGATTTTGTGAGCCACTTGATGTGGGTGGTAAGACCTGACATAGGTGCTAGGAACTGAGCTCTGATCCTCTGGAAAAGCAGACGGCACCCTTAAATGCTGAGCTATCTATCCACCCCTGAAGGAATCTATTATTATTTCTACCTTGTAAGCACCCTGGTAAGAATTAAGATGTTCTAAATATCTTAGATAGGAACTAAGATATTCTAAATATCCCTTTGGGTATCAGACTGCTGAAACAATGGACCCCAAGAAATTTGAATTTTCTCAGCAGTCTCAGGATGGGTGAAGGTAAACACTAAGGCAGTGGTCAGCCAGGAAGAATGTTATGAGATTCCAGAAAGGAAATCCACAGAGTCCTGAAAAACTGTCAGACCACCTTTCAATAGTGACAGGCTGACCCACACTTTAACCAGAAGGAATGCTTAGGTATGTATATCTCCTTCCTTCTGCTTACCTGAAGATATAACATGTGGTGCCAGAGACCATAAGACCCCTTGTTATCAGTATTTTGATAAATTGTGGTTTGCTAAAATGGCTTCCACTTGTTATAAAGACAGGAGATAGCTACATTTATGTGTAGGCATATGGATAAATATTTAGAATGCAGTTAGAAATACTGGTTTAGTAAGTGGACATTTTAGATTCTCCTCCAAGACCCATAACCTCACTAATCCCGAGGAGTTGGCTAAGTTTTCAATACCATGGAGGATGTTCCTCTTTAAAGTCCAAATGGAGAGTTGGTGATTACCACCAAGATATAAGTACCACTATTGCACCCTTAGAGTTGCCATGCTGATCACTATCATTGTAGTTTATAGATATCATACCTGGGTAGCAATATTGATTGAGTCATTCCCTTGGAAACCTACATGGCAACTTCTGGTACCATGAAAGCTAGTCCTCAGGTATGAAGTTTTCAGGTCAGATCTGGTTAGGATGCCCCCGGTCCTGTGTCTAAAGTACATGCTGTCTTAAAAAATATGATCTTGCTTACAACCTCTGGTAGGGAATCAAGGGCAATATCAATAGCATATAATGTTTTAGCAGTCCCTTGGACTGTAATGACCAACACCCCAAAAGGAGGTTTCTCCTGTTTGGTATTGTTTTTATTTTTGTTTTGTTTTAAGATAATCTATGACTTTTGTAGGAAGCACTGCTAGTGCAAATGGAGAAATTTCATTTAAAATATCTGTATACACATAGACAAATATGTATTATATGGAAATTTAAAGTTATAAAATGATTACTTATGACTTTTACATACAACATTAATTTACCTTTTGGCCTCCTTCTATATTTATTTCCTCTTTTCTCCCTTAAAGCCTTACCACCTGGGGTTTTTTTTTTGCTATTTTCCCCTTAGATCACTATTACTCTGATATTTCCCCCTTGCTATTGCGCCTTGCACATGATGGTCCCCTTTAACATTCCTGTTATCTGTTCTTACTCCATGTAATATACCCTTAAGATTTGAAGGTCTGGACCTCAGATGAAAGAGAACATGTAATGTTTGACTTTCTGTGTCTGGGACACCTCAGTAAATATAATCTTTTCTAGTTCTACCCATTGACCTAAATTTATGATTTCATTTCTCTTTACAGATTTCATAGTGTTTATGAAACACATTTTCACTATTCATCCATGTGTTTTTTTTTAATTCTTATGTTTTTATTGAATATATTCTTTATTTACATTTCATTTCCCTTTTTCTGGTTTCTCCGCCCCCCAGATGTCCCATATGTCTTTTTCCCTCCCCTTGTTCCCCTATTCACCCCTTCCCACTTCCCTGTTCTGGTATACCCCTGCACTGCTG
>BDUI01001032.1:35128-61537 GCA_002335545.1 Apodemus speciosus
TTGGAATTTTGATGGGGATTGCATTGAATCTGTAGATTGCTTTTGGCAAGATGGCCATTTTTACTATATTAATCCTACCAAGCCATGAGCATGGGAGATCTTTCAGTCTTTGGGGATCTTGATTTCTTTCTTCAGAAACTTCATGTTCTTGTCTTACAGATTTTTCATTTGCTTAGTTAGAGTCACACCAAAGTATTTTATATTATTTGTGACTGTTGTGAAGGGTGTTGTTTTCCTGATTTCTTTCTCAGTCTATTTCTCCTTTGAATATAGGAAGGCTACTGATTTGAGTTAATTTTATATCCAGGCACTTTGCTGAAGTTTATCAGGTTTAGGAGTTCTCTGGTGGAATCTTTGGGATCACTTAATTATACTATCCTATCATCTGCGGATAGTGATATTTTGACTTCTTCCTTTCTAATTTGTATCCCTCTGATCTCCTTTTGTTGACTAATTGCTTTGTCTAGTACTTTGAGTACTATATTGAACATCTAGGGAATGAGTGGACAGCCTTGTCTAGTCCCTGACTTTAGTGGGATTGCTTCAAGTTTCTCTCATTTTGTTTGATGTTGGCTACTGGTTTGCTGTATATTACTTTTACTATGTTTAGGTATGGGCCTCATCCCAGGGATGCAGGGGTGATTCAATATATGGAAATCCATCAATATATTCCACTATATAAATAAACTCAAAGAAAAAAACACATGATCATTTCATTAGATGCTGAGAAATCATTTGACAAAATCCAACATCCCTTCATGATAAAAGTATTGGAAATATCTGGAAAAACACTTTTTAATTCACCATAAAAGCTTCATTTTTGTTTATTAATGTCTTTACTAGGAGCTAATTCAAGAACATTCTCATCTTAAATTTTAGAGAACTGACCTTAATAAGATCTGACATGACACCAGGCAATAGTGGCACACACGCCTATAATCCCAGCACTTGGGAGGCAGAGGCAGGCGGATCTCTGAGTTCGAGGCCAGCCTGGTCTACAGAGTGAGTTCTGGGACAGCCAGGGCTACACAGAGAAACCCTGTCTCAAAAAACAAACAAACAAACAAACAAACAAAAGGATCTGTGACATGACCTCTCAAAAAAGTTATGACAATGGCTAGAGTAGAACCATCATCTATCATGGGTCACCATGAGTTCCATCCCCAGCACAATAAAAACAAAACAAACAAATAACAACAAAATACCCAGACAACCCTATGACTGAATCTTAAACCAAATTGACATATTTTTATTTTATTTTTAAAGCAAAACTAATTATCACATCACTAATTATGGTATATATTTAAAGATTTAAGATAGTGGGGCTGGAGAGATGGCTTGGCTATTTTAGAGCACTGGCTGCTCTTCCAGAGGTCCTGAGTTCAGTTCCCAGCAACCACATGGTGACTCACAACCATCTGTAATGGGATCTGATGCCCTCTTCTGGTGTGTCTGAAGACAGCTGCAGTGTGTTCACATACATAAAATATATTTTTAAAGCAATGCTTCTCTTTTGACAAAAGATTTAATACAGTGATTTCTTCCTCATTTTAAATAAGCACTATTTATTTCACACATGTAATCTTTATTTCATAAGTTAAATGTAGAAGTTACGCCAATGTTAAAATGAATAGATTTATTAAACAGTACAATGACCACTTAGGTGAAAGAGCAAGAATATATGGTTTCTGAATTCCAATGCATCATTTTACCAGGCTGTGTTGCTTTTAAGTATACAATATGTAAAAAATGTTAGCAATTGACGTATGTGCCACAGATATGGAACGTTCATTTTCTTGTCTTACCCTGATAACTTTGACCTCATTACTCCTGGATCCTATCACACCTCTCCTATCTTAAATCTGAAGTTTCTTTCTATCCCTGACACTTTGTTTTGTTATTTGAAAGCTTCTGAATGTCAGAACATTGTTCTCATAATGACATGAAGTTTCACTGACGATCATTTGAAATCAGATCTCTCCCTGAGTCTTGAAGAAAATGTTTTTATTACATCCTTTTGTTGCTGGTGTGTCAATTGGCCCAGAGATATATGCTGAGACTGCATCTGAGAATGCTACTCAATTGAAGATACCTGTTGGTTTCACAGTGTCAGCTCTCCTCAGTCATTTTACTTATGTCAGACCTAGGAATGGCATCCCAGTTGCTGAAGCCATTGCGTTTAGAATCTCCTTAAAAGTATAACTTCTATGTTCAGGCAGCTGAATGTCAATATCATTCCTTTAGTTTGAGAAATTTGCATCTGAGGATGGAAGGGATGGGATGAAGTGGAGATGGGTGCAGATATTCTACATGTTTTGTGTGCATTTTGCTCCTTTTGAAAACAGTCCCACAGGCTTTCCTGCATTGATGCTATAGTGTACTGGTCTTATACTCATTTCAAACAAAAAAAAAAACACCTGGCTTCATTACTGTAGCCCAACAGAGAGATGAGTCTACAAACATTCTAAGAAATAATACATTCTTGACTGTCATATGAATATAAAATGACCAAATAATAATGATTTTTAACTCACTGGTGAGAAAGATTATGCAGAATGATAACCAGTCAAATGGAAGATTCCAAAAGGAAGATCACAATCACACACAAGGGATACTAAAATTCATGCACAAACAGAAATAAAACATCTTTTGGAAGATGAGAGGGAGACTGGGCAGCAATGTTGAAAATATTTTGCATTGCTCTGTTTTCTTCAGTTTGCAGAGTTTGTTAAATGAATAAAAGGCTGTGATCGGCCAGATTCAAATAACCTAAAATGGTGTGAGCTCAATAACTTATAGTTTTCCACTAACAAAAATTCTTCCTCTACATCGACTTTGTAACCTAGACTTTGGCAAGAGTTAACAATGGGCTAGAAGCCATAAACTCCCTGCTGCCAGGTCTTCTTGATCCTCTATGTGCTTGAACTGGCCAATGTACCAAAACATTCCTTGGACCTTGTTTTAGGATGCCTTCAGTCTGCTTTTGAACTCATTTCTTTCTTCTCTGTTCCTTCAAGATGGTACCACTTAATCATATGGCAATTAGAATATTATGACATGGAAATGGAAGAAACGACTACAAAAAGTAACACAGACTGAAAGGTCAACAGGATCCCATTCAATTTCCACTGCAAATCTTCATCACTTAAAGATAACGAAGAATTAAAGTTGTTCCGTCACCCATAACATTAAGTCCAGTCTGCCACATCAGCTTGCTTTTGTCTTGGATTTATTTCCAATCTTTTCTTGTCACGGTTTTTACTTTTGTTTCTATAAATTTCATTCACTGAAAATATGTGAAAGAGACATACACACACACACATACACACATACATACAAACAAACATGCACGCACTCACATTCTACATGTCTATTAGAATCAAATCTTCTACCCCAGAGTGTTTTGTCTATATTGAATATGTATATGTACATACATGTATATGTTAAAACAATGGAGAATTGCTAATATGAAGTGCTGAATAATACCAAACTCATGTAGTATATTTCTGAATTATGTTTTTTCTTGATGGTTAAAATCAGAATGCCTGAGGAGTGAGAGATGACTCTTTAAGAGCACTGAATGATCCCTCAAAAGGACCCAGGTTTCATTCTCAGTACCTACACAGCAACTCCCAATCATTAGTAACTCCAGTTGTAGGGGATCTGACACTCTCTTCTGGCCTCCTCAGGAACTAGGCACACACAAGACACACACACACACAGGCCATTTACCCTACGCATAAAATAAAATTAATAAATAAAATCAGATTGAGTTATAGATGTGACATTGGATTATTTTTTAAGTACTAAAAGCAACTCAAATATTCAAAAGAGTATGGTCTTGTCTCAGTTGGTTTGTGACCCAAAGTAGAATTATTTTACACTATGGTCTCATTTTGCAAGCTAGAACATGAGTGGATTTACCCAAGCGATCACTGAGGCATGTTTCAGTTGATAGTTTCATAGTACTTTAGGCAGTGACATTCAACCAACAGTAGAAAAAAAGGCAAAGAGATGTTATAAAACTATTAAATTGCCTTTATTAACACTGCTTCATTCTTCTCTGTGACCTACATTTTGACAGTAGACCACTCTCAATTTCAAGTCTTTATTCACACATCCATTCAGTAATATGAAAAAGCCCCACAGTATTTCAGTATGTACTAATATATATATACACCATATTAGAATATATATATACATATATATATACACACATACAATTATTACAAACCTATCCATTATATATTTGCTGTTAATCCCATTTCATATATGTGAGAATGAGGCTCCAATATGAAAAATGACTTACTCAAGGACACATAACTTTTAAGTGTAACTGCTAAAAGGAAAACCAGGTTAGTCTGGCTTTACATCCAGATCTCTTTCCCTGTAGTCTACATTGCTTTCTCGTATATTTGCTTGCATTATATGCAAACTGTGAATGGCACTATGGAAAACAAAATGTTAGATAAGGCCCAACTACTGCACTTTAAGGTTTTAACTAAGATGAAAAATGTATTGTTCATTTGTTCATTTATTGAAAAATAAAATTCAGAAGACTAATTCTCAGTGTGGGGTGGAATGTAGATACTAAATATAAAGCATCTAATGATCCCATTTCTCCTCACCTGTGTCCAGCTCAGACTTCCCAGTTCAGCCATAAATTTGAATGTGAATTTGAACAACACCCTTTTTTCCTCTCTGAATCTTAATTTTCTTGATTTATTAATGATGAGAATAACTAAAATACTTCTCAGTCCCTCCCAGGTATTCTGTGATTATATGATAAATTGAGGTTCTTTGCTTAAAACATCAGGAATTTAAGAGTGGAGACTAAAAAGGAAGATTCCCAGACAAGGAATTTATGCATGGGTGAGGTATGAATTATTTAAAGGAAATGTGTATCTCTGATAAAATAGACATAGAAATGCTACCAAAAATGTCACTTCAGAAAAACTGGTGTATTCCGGGAATATATGTCTACACCATCTTTTAAAACAGAACATATTTGCATGTAAGGCAAAGTGCTCAGGCAAATAGGAGATGCCAAGGAAGTGAAGATAGATTTAGTCAGTGTATCTGCTACATCTGGTTGAAATGAATAGTCCAGCCAAAGGGTTAAAACTGAATAGCACTGATTGCCGAGAATTCAGATTAGACATATTCAATAGTTATAAACAACCTCAACCATCCATCATTCTGTCTCATCCTTCTTTACAACAAATGGAGAGGGATGGTGAGGGCATGCTGCCCTGACACAAGCTCTAATTTCCTGAGAACATGCCCTCTCCTCCTTGTAGCATCTGGAATCCAGTTTTAGGAATGAATAAACAAACACATTGAGGTCTGCATCTGCAAGGGGCAGTATAGTATTCCAGTCACCTTTTAACTAGGAAAAAATAGCTTTTCTGTAAGACAGACGATGGCTGAGTACAAGTCAAACCTAGATGCTTCATAAAGTGAGATGTCACAATTCAGTCTCAGTGCAAGCTTTGGACTTCCAAACCTTGGATGCTTTGATTGATGGGCAGATAAAGAAATTAAAGCATGACAACTTTTCCCCTTCCTTCAGCTGCCTTCAGCAGGAAACCACAGCACAGCCACCTGAGGATCCTGGCTTCTGCTTTGAACAACCTAACAATTCCAAAGTCAGGCTGGACACTGATTAAATAGGGCAAACAGCATGAAGTTTGAGTCCCCAAGGTGTTCTTCTTTCTCTCTAAGGTTCCCTCACTCCTTTTACTCCTACATTGTCATGGTCACAGAATTTTTTCTTTGCCTTTTTCTACTCTCCCAGGTACTTTGCTTACTCTTCTGCCTTGCTTTTCATTTTCTGTTTTGGCCTTAAGCCTATCTAGACTCACAGTGCCACAAAGTCACACTAAAATAAACAAGTTACTATCTCTCCACCCCTGGCTTTTTCTGATGTATGCTAATACACTTCTTTAGACTGAGATCTTAACTTATACTCTTGTATTCCCCAATGGATCAGTGTGAATGATCAACCACCCTTTCGGTTCATTTTAATGGGCAAATTGCTTCTCTAGGCTTCCATGTTACTGCAAACCAGATGCTTGAGCTTTCTACAGATGTCAGACTTGGAAATTGACAAGAGACCTCAAAATCTGGCCTGCTTAACTATAGTTTGTTAATGTTCCCATTCTGTCAGTATGGAGTGAAACTTGTTAACAACCTCAGGAGGAAGGTCAAAGCTGTCAGTTTCTATTCAAGGGACAAAGAGTTGGATAGACTTCTTCATAGCAGTTCTTGGCAGCACTCACTTTTCTGTTTTGCCTCCAAAAAGACATCCAACTTTTAGGAAGTGATTTCACATCTTAAGCAAGATAATGTAATACATTAAAATTCTTATATTTCCAAGTTGGAGAAACCCACAGCCTCAGACAAATCTCATTGTGCGAGCTCTCACCAGGGAAAGTTTTAGACATACCTGTGTGCGCCAGTTTTCCACAAAAACCCAATTTCTCTTCCTTGCTGCCTGGAGGAAAGGAAAGTGACACAGAACTTTTGTCTCGGTGCTCTGGTGTCAAGGTACATCTTCAATCTCCGTCCTTGGAAAGAAAAAAAACTGAGGTAGAAGCCAAACATGAAAACAGCCCAGTGGACTGAGAGTCAAAATGTTGCTTCTCACTTAGACTAAGAATTAACCTTGTAGGTATGGGATCAGCCAAGTGTAGGAGATATGGAAGTCAACCTTGTGAGGGGAAAGGTGGGCTGCAGAGTGAGACACCATAGGCTCCTGCGACTCCTGACCAGCTAAGATGGCTCCGGACACAGCTGGGATAGCAAAAGGAACCAAACTGAGGCCAGGGTGGCAACCTAACAAGTGACAGTGTGTGACCTGCCACCTCCTAATGAGTAACCTCATTAGGCAGGGCTTTCATTGGAGCGTGGTGACAGTGTGGTGAGATATGATTGACCAAGGATTTAGGGGTTTGGAATGGACTCAAACACTATATATAAGTTTAGGCACTGGGCAATAAATTCTAATCTGCACCTTGATGTTGGTCTCTGGAATCTGATGCCTGAGATTTATCACATGGCTC
Organism: Apodemus speciosus; assembly: GCA_002335545.1. NCBI lineage: Eukaryota > Metazoa > Chordata > Mammalia > Rodentia > Muridae > Apodemus > Apodemus speciosus. Next base: position 42,193 of record BDUI01001032.1, read on the forward strand.
TGTCTCCTCTTACCCTGCCATCCTCAGTTCTGTTTCCACAGTTAGAGGAATGCTAGGGCAGGGAGGCAGGAGCATGTGGGTGGATGGGGGAGCACCCTCATAGAAGCAGGGTAAGGGGGGATGGAATAGGGGATTTGTAGAGGGGAAACTAGGTAAGGGGATAACATTTGAAATGTAAACAAATAAAATAGCCAATAAAAAAAACTGTTATCTAGGCCTTTTGTGCAGCGTGTCCTGAACCTGTTTAAAATAAGCACACACATGTGACTTTCTTAAGATATTTTTGGTGTCTGCCCCTGTCATTTATTTCCTAAGGAAGATATGATAATCCTGAATTGATACTTTGTTATCATCTTAGCTGACATTGTCCAATTGCAATCTACACCCCAAGTCCCCTTGCTTATTTGTTTTTCTGAGAGTAAGACCATAAGGACAACTATCTAAATCTTGAAATTTTAAAATCAAATACCAAAAGTATTAGTTTTTTTTATTATTGAACCTCATACCAATTAGAGAGAAGATTTCCAGTCATGAAAAGCCTGTGTTGTTTGTAGGCAAAGCAGAATATCTAAATATTACAGATTCAGGAGTCCTAAGAAAGCTTGCCCATCCCACCATGGCTAGTGTAAAAAGTCTATTCATCAGCATTGTAAGGCTTGATTTTCACATCATACTTAAAAATATATGACTGGCAAGACAGCTCAATGAATAAAGCTGATGGTTCTATAAGCCAAATAACCTGAGTTCAGTCCCTGGAACTCATGGTGGAAGAAGAGAGCCAATGCCCCAAATTGTCCTTTGACATTCACATGTATGCTGTGGCATGTGCACACATTCAATAACAATATTAAATTTAATTGTTAAATTATATATATATATATATATATGTATATGTATGCTATTAAACTGTCCTTAGCAAAATTATTCCTGAGTACGAATGAGTAATAGATCATTGCTTTTAAACTTTTTAAAAAAAAATTTTTATGTATGTGAGTATACCTTYGGTGTCTTCAGACACAYCAGAAGAGGGCATCGGATCCCATTACAGATGGTTGTGAGCCACCATGTGGTTGCTGGGAATTGAACTCAGGACCTCTGGAAGAGCAATCAGTGCTCTTAATCACTGAGCCATCTCTCCAGCCCGCTTTTAAACTTAAATCTAGTAAGAAAGTATTTGTTGTCTACAACTGAGAGTACATCAAGCCTTTTGGCAATGTAATATGTTGTCATTTATGAAGTTCGCACTGTGAACAACCCAGTGGAGTAGCACACAAATACCTTTTTCAAAGTGTCCCTATGTTTTAAGTAAGTTTGTGATTTTATGTTGAGCCATATTCATAGCTATCCTGGGTCACAGGCACAGAAGGGGTCACATCAAAAGAAGCACATGCACAAATGAAAAGATGTTTTTTTCTGATTTTGTGTAGTGTTTACTATACTAATGCTCATACTAAGGCTCATTTTGCTATTAGAGGTTTTGTTTACTTTTGTTTGCCTTTCAGTGTTCTTACAAACAGCACAATAAAAAGAGGGCAGGCTAATCCGAGTTTGAGATTGTGTCTTCTATTGGATGTCTTCTAGTGTCTACTACAGCTTTGTGCACATAATAAGTCAATGAATCATATTGAATTTCATTGTTCACAAAGAGATTTATATATTTTAGCAACCAACAGGACTGCACAAGCAGAAGTTTAGTTTTGCTTTCCTAATAATTAGACCTACCAATTTTCCCATTAGCTCAAATGCTCAGCCCCTACTCACTTGCCTACAGTTAGCACCATCTCTAAGTAATTAATTTGTTGTGAGACACTAACCAAAGCATCTCTCTTCAAAATGAGACAAAAATCTTGAAACAAACAATTTTTTCATTCTAACGTGAATCACTGCTGCTACTTTTGGAAACAAAAGAACAGGGCCTGAAGAACAAAGGCCAAAGGAGATGATTGAAGAACAGAATTCACTCAAGTTCAATTTAACAGAAACAAACTGAATGCACCACAATATAATAATTTGAGGCAGGGGTTGGGGCCAGGTATGGTTACTCCTATAGTTAGAGGAGATCAATGGAGTGTCAACCTATGAGTGATTAAATAATTTTAAAAGTTTTTGTTAAGATGGATGATTGAAGAAGGCAGAATTTAATTGTGCTGGAGTCCAAAGTGAGGAAGAAACTAGGTTTAATGCATCTCACACATGGCAAGGTATAACGAGAATTATTCCAGAGCCTTTGTTGACAGGAAAGATTTCACATGTAAAAGATTAGACTCAAAATGGTATTTGAGGAAAGTGTTAAGTTTTAATATGAAAAGAAAGAAAGATATCAATACAATCAAATCCCCAGAGGCAATAGAGTATATATGGCAAGTTTAGGGAGAGGAAACAGTAGGCCAGGTAGAGCAGACTGAATTCTGTCATACTAGTGACAAAAAAATAACAGTCAAAATGAAAGCCAATTTAGAAGGAAGAAACTAAATAAATACAACTGTGTATGTGCAACATCTCCACTGCAAATTCCAGCTCCATATTTCCAGCCTTACTGTAAAAGAAAAACATATAGGACAAGAACTGAAACCCAGGATGGTTCTGTGTTGCTGGGGAAGGAAAAATGAAGAGAGTTAGCAATGCTGTGCATGACAATAGAGCAGTAAATGGTAAGAGGAACACAATGTTCAATGTATCATTGGTATTATGGCAAAGTCTATAAAAGTTGAACAAAAATCCAGATTGAGAGTAATCTAAATTGCACCACTCATTGACCAGATTCTGTATTTCAGGTACTGTGCTTAGCAGAGTGCAGGAATTCCCCCCCCCCATTCAATCTCAGAGTTCCTTGTACAGTAGACTATCATTTTACTAATTTTATGCTTATTTTTAAATATTTATTTTTATTTTTATCTTTGTTTGTGGGTATGTGAATGCAGGTGCCTGTGGAGGCCAGAGTCAAGTTTGATACCCTGGGACTGGGATACATGTGATCATGAGCCTTCTGATATGGACGCTGGGAAGCAAATTCAGGTTTCTGCAAGAGCAATGTGTGGTGTTAACTACCAAACCATTTCTTCTACCCAGATCTTGCCCATTTTAAATCCAAGAAAACTGAGTATATAGACTAGTAAACTTAATTAAGTCTGTATAGCTAGCTAAAATGTACAGTCTAGCATTAACTCAAAATCTGTTGATACTTGAGTCCTGTGCTTTTAATCTCTGAGATCAATTGCCATTGAATTATTGACCAGGAAGTTACCCCTGAGAGAAGGCTTCAGCTGGGTCATAAATGCAGAAGTCACACAGTGAAAAAGTGACTAGAAATGAGAGGACAGATGCAAAAGAGATCGTGAAACAAATGGGTAGTGAGACAGCCATTGTTATGGCTGTCAACTCATTCTGTCCACAATTGAGAAGGGTTGGCAAAGACAAGTAAACATTATGGGGATATGGCTTGAGAGGATAGAAGATTCCCAACAAGTGTCTTTAAGGATAGAAAAGCACTGAACAGATGGTCAGAGATGGTGGAGGAAGATGTAATTTATAGGTTAGGAATGTAGTACTCAAAAGAGGAGTAGGATTAAAAAGACAAGGGGGAAAGGTTCAAATTAGAAAGAAACAGACATTTTAATAAATGTCTACCTAATGGCAACCAATTTTCTTAACCTTTTCTCTTTTCCTTTGTCTCATTCAACTGTGACATCATTTCTGTGCTGGTTCAATAAGCACCTTACTCAAATACAAATATTACTTATTACAATAGGTATGCAATGTATGAACCCTTGTTGATAAAAAATGCAATGGTTAAAATGTAAGAAAACTGTAAAGTATTAAATATAACTAGTTGGGGTTATAAGTGATTATGAAATTAGAGGTATTGGTATTAGATAATGACACCATATACAATCACTTGTTGATAGGTCAATTTTCACAAATAGAAGGAATTTCACATGTATCTTCAGCTGATCCTGATCTTGAAAAGATGTTAATGCAAAGGTGGTAATCATTTAGCATTTATTGTTTCACTTGCATTGTGCAAAACAAAGATAATAGACAGAGTTCATATTGCCAGACTTTCCAAAACAGAGGTGCGCTATGATCACAGTAAATGCATCAAGAACAATGCTCTGGTTTAAAAAACAAACACCAAATATTGGTGCACTGGGTAAAGAGACACTGGGCGGGGTACAGTGCAGACTTCCCAAAGGAGGTGATATTTGAGATGAGTTTTGACCCTGTACTGTTGCTTTTATAGGGACCCACACTAAAGGCCAGGCATTCCCCTAAAGTGTCACATTACAGGCAACAGCTGCAACTCACTACCAGGGCTTCATCCTGGATGTGTGGCATCAAGGACACTAAACTGGAAGCCTAAGGGGGGAGGGTGGTAATGGCTCTAAATCTAACTTCTGGGCCAATGGGTCACAGGAGAAGGTAAAAGTTATACTCTCCAAACTGTAATCTAGATGAATAGTCTGCCCCTTTATAGGACTGAGGTGAGAAAGGGGAAATGAAGAGACTACTAGAAAGAGGGAAGACACAGCTAACTACTTTGCTGTTAGATTTTTTTTAAATGGGGAAAACAAATTCTTCTTTGAACACTACTTTTCTGGGCTTGCTACAGTTTTCTTTTCTTTCTTTCTTTCTTTCTTTCTTTCTTTCTTTCTTTCTTTCTTTCTTTCTTTTTTTTTTTTTGCAGCCTTTGCCACATGGAAAGGGCAACAAATATATATGACCCCAGTGCAGAGCAATTTAAAAATGAAGACCAACCTTAACCCAGGTCTATTTTTCCTTCCTTTGAAGCTGGAGTACTACATGTAGGCCAGTTCCTATTTGGTGTGAATGACTTAGCCTATCTGGAATAGCACCTGCAGGAAATTGACAGGGAAATTTAAATTTTGGAAGGAAGAAATTTGGAGGAAGTGCCTCCTTCTATCTGATCAGATGTACTGTTCTGTCCCCTCAAGACACTGAGATATAGAAGAAACTGAAACAGCAAAGGATTGTCCTTGGTGTTGAATTATCTGGCTGTTCATCCTCCATTCATCTTCAGATTCACACATATTAAGGAAAAGACTCATCTTGAATGATTTTCAAATTTCCTTCTCACTGCCCATTTTCTAACAAACAAAGTATCCACACAGAGAAGAAGTTAAACGTAAGGAAGTACGTCATCGAGATTAAATACAGTGTTTGGTAGAAGATATGGATATCATGAAAATCATTTTTTAACTTGGATATTCTTTTTTTCTTTAAAAATGGTTTAGATTTATTTATTTAGTTTTACATGGATGGATGTTTGCTGGAACTGCTTTTCTGTGCCACCAATACTTGTGTGCCCCGTGCACAGCAGTGGTGTCTAGAAGAAACAGTAAGATCACTGTGTCTGCAGTCCTTAGCTGTGAATCACCTACCATGCAGGTGCTGGGAATGCAATCTGGGACCCCTGAAGAGCAGTAAGTGGTTGTAGGTGTCCAACCACCTCTCCAGGTAACCCTTATTTTGGTCAGGAGCCCTGTTTTCTCTGATATATACTGTGGCACTAGGGTTTTTTGATAGCTTAGCTTATTTTTGTTGTGGTTTCTGTTGTATTTAATGCTTGCCTGTTGCTGTAAAATTGCTTTTATAAGAGAAAAGTAAGTCTGTCCCTGTTGCTGGGGTCCTCAGCCCTCTGCTTTTAACTTGTGTTACTACTGTAAGGTAGCCAAGACTGGTGTAGTGGTGGTAAATTTACCCAGTAGGCAGCTTGGTTCATCCTTCCTGCTACACAGTGTTAGTTACTAGTGCACTGGGAAATGTGGCCCAGCTACTTCTGACTCCACCCAGAGGTGACTACCAGATTAAAGAATTAGCAGCTCAGTCCCTAGGTCAGCCTCTCCACTGGTGCTCCAGCCAGAGACTCCTAGCCACAATTTAACCAATGCTGCTTTGTAAAATGCCACCTGATTCACAGGCCACAAGCACTGCAGCATTTTAGTTAGTATTTAGAAATACTTGGGGAAATGCCACCTTCCATCATGTGAGTTCTGATGGCCGTGATGGCTAGGGAGGTATTATTGGGACCTCCACCCTGGGAAGTTATAATGGACCTGACGAGTTCTCCCTGACAGTTTCTAGTTTAAATGGCTTGAAGCGTTAAGAAAAAGTGACAGGGAATTCTGTGTATTGGTGAAAGCAGTTCGATCTAATGCTGCTGTTACCTAAAGCCTCCTCACAGAGTCCAAAGGCCATTCCCCGCCCACCCACCCACCCCCTTGAAATTCAGGTGACTTTAGATCTGTGTTAAGTCTGCAATACTGAAAGTTTTTCTTTTGTTTTGGAGAATGACGCCTCCCTTGGGGTTTGAAAATTCATTGTTTTTTTTTTTTCTAATTTTAAAGATAGTTTCTTATTATTCTTTAATCTTCTTATAAATTTCAGTTGTTATCCCCCTCCTGGTCCACCCTCTGACTGTCCCTCATTCCATTCCTCCTCCCCTATCAAGAGGATGTCCCCACTACCGCCAGATGTCCCCAAACCCCTGGAGCTCAAGTCTCTCAAGGCTTAGGTATGTCTTCTCTCCCTGAGGCCAGATGAGGCAGTCCTCTGCTGTGTATGTGTCAGGAGCCTCATATCAGCTGATGTGTGCTGCCTGACTGGTGACTCAGTGTCTCAGCGATCTCAGGGGTCCATGTTAATTGAGACTGCTGGTCTTCCTATAGTGTATCCCTCCTCCTCAGCTTCTTCCATCCTTTCCCTATTTTAACCACAGGGGTCACAGACTTCAGTCCAGTAGTTGGTTGTAAGTATCTGCCTCTGTCTCAGTCAGCTGCTTGTTGGGCCTCTCAGAGGGCCGCCATCCTAGGCTCCTGTCTGTAAGCACACCATAGTGTCAGTAATAGTGTAAGGTCTTGGGGCCTCACCTTGAAATGAATCCCAATTTGGGCAGGTCACTGAACCTCCTTTCCCTCAGTTTCTTCTCAATTTTTATCCCTGCAGTTCTTTTAGATAGAAACAATTCTGGGCCAGAGTTTTGACTGTGGGATGGCAACCCCATTCCTCCACTCACTCTTATCCACATGAAAGTATTTGGCACAAATCAGCTCTTCACACATAGTTTTGGAAGGGAAAGTGGGAGGAAAGCAATGATGGTGAAACTATTGGTGAAAATTAAAACATAGCCAAATTCTTCTGAAAATGAAGGATTTCAGGCTAAGGAAAGAGATTTTTTTTAATAAGTGTGAGCATCATATAAGGTTCAGCTCAAATTCACAGAACTCACCAATTCAGGTTTTTATGTGACCCTGATTTATGTTTTCTCTTATTCTTTGTCCTAAATCACCACAGAGTAATAATTTCTTGTGGCRTAAAAGTCCAGAGGAAAAAAATCACCGTAATAATCAAATAACTCTTTCATTTTTATGTCTGAATGAGTACATAAAATGTTAAATACATTCAACACATTGTAAGTAGAAATATAAGTTCTATTTGGGCAGATTTTCTTCATGGTTCCCTCCCCCAGTCACTACAGAGTTTTATTCAGCTCACTATAATGTGTTGGAATCAAGTGTGGGTTTCATCGGGTTTCTTCTCTGAAGAAATGTCAGCAAGTATTTCAAATTTTGGGTCACTCTTCTTATCTCTGTTTCCATTTAGATTTTTAAAAATGCAAATGACTTGAATTTATTTTATATTATGATCATAATATCACATTTCATGTATATAAACCTACTAGAATTGGACTTTCCTATATCCATTTAAGGCAAGTCTGTGTGATGTCAGGAGCAACTGTGATGTGAACATTTATGCAGCATTCGGAATGCCACGATCAAGAAAACATTAAAAATAACCTGAGAGTGACACATGATTTTACTATCAGCTCGTGGGTGAGGAGGGTCGTAGGTTCAGAGCCATCTAGCATTATATAACAAGTTTCTGACTAGCCTGGGCTACATAGTGAGAATCTTGTTTCAAAATGACTGGATCTCCATGACTGAAGATGCAGATCAGTGGTAGAGTGCTTGCCTCGAATGCACATGACCCTACGGCTTTAACCTTCATACATCCAAAAGAAAATGATCTCCGTGTCCTAAAATTAATAAATCCTTGGAACCCCCTTTTTTTCCTGCTCAAAGATTTATATTTTAAAGCTAACTTTCCAGTAACAATCATCACCTCTCTGGAGCAAAATAACCATCTATTCTTAGCTCCCTATTTCTTTTCTAACTAATGTTTCCTTATCTAAAAACAGTTCTTTCTTTCTTTCCTCCCTATTTAAAGAAGATATATAGAATAAAAGGAACAACACGTATGTGCGCAAGCGTGTGTGTGCACACGCGTGCGCGCCACACACACACACACACACACACACACACACACACACAGCAAGAGAGAGGTTTAAAATACTCAAGGCCTGGAGCCTATTGATAGAAATGACAGCTGCCAAGCAAGCAATGTACTGTTTCTCATTACAGCCAACCAAGTCATAGCAAAGTCAGAGTCTGCCTTGTATCATTATGCACACCGCTTATGATGCCAAAAGGATTATGTGAAAATCTGTAATCTTTCCTTCCCTTCTTTTTTCCTTCCTTCCATCCTTTTGTCCTCCTAGTCGTGTTTTCTGTCTATCTGGAAACTATAGGAATAGCACGTTTTATAAAATACACACAAGAGCCTTTAATAGTTGTTACTGTTGCTATAAGTCACATCCAGCCTCATTCAGCTTTGCATTCAGATTTGAATCAGGACTAGTGATTCCCTTGAAAAGTTGAATTTTAAGCTACCTTTCAGTTGCCTGGATACTCTGGAATGCCTAGAGTCAGCATGGGCCAGTTATTGGGTTACTTGGAGACACCTCTCCAGGACCTTCCTGCCTTTGCAGTATCAGCCACAGCAGGAATCATTTGCTGTTTCAACACAGTTTCCTTGTGTGCTGACTGCAAACAACCCTACACTAGTCTCATGATCAGCACATCCACTGTGAGGCATGGTCACGAGCCAGATCTTTTTGTTTGTAGATGATGATAGTGTTTGCTTTCCTTGCACTTAGAAGTGACCAGAAAGGGTAGGTGAACCAACCAACTGATTACCCTAAAAAATAAACCATCCAAACTATTTCAAAAGATTTATGAGAAATACTGTGAGGATGGCTCACTGGAGTATACAAAGTCCTTCCAAATAAAACCTACACTAAGGTTGGGAAACAGACTTGACCATTTGTGTTTTTAAGCCTGTGTTTTCAGTGCATATATTAATGGCTAGAACTGATTGTCAGGTGTGACAGTGCGGGTAAGAAGCAGTGTGGGAGTCTTCATCAGAAGTCCTTTATGAGGACAGGTACATTTGTAAGGCCTGTAAATATAATGCTGAAAATAAGTGGCATATTAGGTGTTTTCTTATCACTATGATAAACTACTCTGAAAAAAAAAAAACGGCCTATGGTTCCATTCAGACACTTGGAAGGCATAGCACTTGACAAGGAAGGCATGGTGACTGGGGCAGGGGACAAGCTACTTTCCTTTCATCCATCTTCAGGGAGCAAAGAGAGAATAAGAAATAGGGCTAAAATATAAAACCTCAAGGCCTGTTCCTAGTGAATGACTTTTCCCAGCAAGGCTCAACCTCCTAAAGGTTCCAGAACATTCCCAGACAACAACATCAGCTGTGGAGCATGTGTTTAAACATATGAGCTTCTGGAGGACAATTTCACAATCAGACTACAGCAGGTGACCAAATAGTTTTGCTAGGTTATGTATGTCTGTAATCCCAGCACTTGGGGAGCTGAGGCAGAAGAATCACGAAGTTCAAAGCTGGATTGGGTTACATAGTGAATTCCATGCCATCCAGAGATAAAATGTGACACCCTGTCTGAGCAAAATAAAATAAATGAAATAAAAATAAAGCGAAATGAAATAATTAATAATTTAAATAAAAGAAAATAGATGGTAAACTCATTAAAATTAGGCCCAGTGTACCTATCTTTAGGCTCTGAAATATTAAGATTGGTAGACAGCAAAGTCTGTTTCTTCAATCTACTCAGCATGGAAGAATATAAGACCACTGGGAAATATACCTTAGATATATATTAAAAATATTTAAGTTTAAGTGTTTTAACATTTGAATAATTACACATTAGTTATAAAAGTGTTTCCTTGTGACTGTTTATAAAAACTGTACAATATACATTCATCATATTTGTCCTCATACCCTTTCTTGCTGGTCCCCCACCCAACCAGGTTATCCTTGGACTTACAAGTCTTTTGTTTAAAAAAATCAAGATTCCATGGGACCTGAGGAAAGGACTCTGTGGTTAAAGTACTTGGAACTCAAGTGTCAGAACTAGAGTTTTGATCCCAAGAGTCTAAGCCAAGCCATGTAGATATAGACAGCCTCACCTGCTAAGACATAGGACATCCCCAGAGGAGGCAGGATAGTGAGACTTGTTGTATCCAGAGATAGATTTTTTTTTTAAGATTTTATATGTGAGTACACTGTTGCTATCTTCAGACACACCAGAAGAGGGCATCCGATCTCCTTACAGATTGTTGTGTTATGAGCCGCCATGTAGTTGCTGGGAATTGAACTCAGGACCTCTGAAAGAACAATCAGTACTCTTAACCACTGATCCATCTCTCAGGCCCCAGGAAATTTTTTATTTGGATGAGAGACCTTGCCTCAATTGAAATGGTGGAAAACTCATTATTCAGGTTCATTTCCAACATCAACCTTGAACCCCCACATACATATACACATACACATACACATATACATACATCATATACATATACATCATATACATATACATCATATACATATACATCATATACACATACATATACATACACATCATATACATGTACATGGGACATAAAATATATATATGTGTGTATATATATATATATATACATGTATGTGGGACAATAAAGAATATAATGAAAATGAGATGAAGATGGAATGTAAAGGACTATGATGGAAGGACAAAATGACCAATCATACTTGATAAATCATGTGATAGAGACTGAGGTTTGTAGTATAGGCAATTTCAGGGCAATGCTCAAATAAGTAAAATTATATCTCTGATTAGTTAGCAACATGAAAAATATGACAAGTTATCATGGGAAAGACTTGATACAGGCAAATTAATTAGAAGCCTGGTTCACTAATCAAAATACCAAGATGGACTTCAACTAAAGCAATTAAAAATAGACAGAGAAAAAGATAGTGGAACTCATTTTAAAAGGGACCATGCATGGTTGGTACATGCCAGTAATCTGTCACTCAACAAGTGGAGGAAACAGTTCAACTAATCCTCAGCTACATAATGAGTGTGAAGCCAGCATGGTCTCCATGAGACCCTTCCTTAAAACAGTCAAAGAATCTATGAACTCAGAGATATAGGCTGAATAATGAAGAAAAGCAAAGATTCTAGAACTTCTATTTCTCATTTGCATGGCAAAATAACTAGAAGCTGGTCCCATTATTCAGGATTGAGCATACAGAAAGGCTGTAATTATGGGTACTCTTCATACATTCTGATCATGTTTTATGTTAGAGGTGCTTAGGAGGCAATAGCTGTTTAATACAGACTTAAATAGGTAGCATCTATCTCAAGATAAAACATGAACTTATATGCTTATTCCTGTGTCTATAAATAACTGATAAGTGCTATACCTCTACCTCTCCTTTTGTTTCTTGATCTTTCTGTATATTCTTGCGAAATTTATGAGACTTTTAAAAAAAAAGATTATAATGTCCTCATGATATCACTGACTGGCTAGGAATCCCTACAGGAAAAGGACAGAAATTTACTCCTGAATAGTCACAGTCCTTTTCCTCACACAGTCACGCAGTTGCCCTAATTCTCTTATTCTGTATCACATTCCCTTAGTGCCCTACTGGGTTGTTGAGTAAATAGAAGAAAAACTCAATGGTCAAAAATAAATGGCCAGTTCTGGCTTTCTCCTTTATATTTTCCTAGAAAGATACAGGCGCAAGGACTTGGGAATTACCAGTCAGTTGGCATTATGGTAAGGAAGTCATTTGGCAATTGGGCTCCTAGAGTGTTCTTCAAATGCCACCACCAAAACACCATTAGCCAAAAATTTGTCTAATATATTCCAGCAATTCCACAGCTCGACTTTTAGACGTGTAATCCACCAGACATCTTTATTTCAAAAAACTGACCCCTCATTGATTATACACCCTCTCCCAGACCTACAAAGTAAAGCTGCAGTTCAACTTCAGATACCTTTTACTGAGCTGTACAATTCCTGCTTTTATTTTCCAACAGCAAAGCTGTCTCATTGATAATCAAGCCTCGGGGCATTTATAAAGACTCATTTCTACCCTCTCCAGTACTGATTGCCTATTAAGCAATCAATTAGTACTAGGAGAAAAGAAATGGACTTGACCCCAGAAGGTCATCTAACCCAGTATTTTCTTAGTAGATCAGAAATCCAAAACACAGAAAGGGGACGTGGACTGACCCAAGCTCACATAATTCTCCATGGTTTATTACAGCTGGAATTTAGGTCTCTTGGTAACTAGGCCAGTTCTCTTTGGGCATACTGCCATCACCTGCTCTGCTTTAAACACAGTCTCCTTTCACACCTTCAATTTAATTATCCTGACTGACAAGGCTCTGTCTCTTATAATTACCCTTTGGGCCCTCAGAAGCCTAAGCATGCAACCAAATACAACCTTTGAATTTTTCATACTGCTGTTTTAATAGAGAAATATTCCTCTATGCCAGGTGCCCCATCTCTTGTCTTGGCAAAGATTCCCAATAAGCTGGCGTAACTTTCGTGGGGCCTTGCAGAGCTGAAGTGGCTGGCGGGACTGTTTCCTGCTTAGAGCTGCACGTGTTTATTATGCTGACACTCTGTACAAAGTCTAAAACGGCAGATCCTATACAGAGAGGTGAGCGGAAAGTGACACATTCTGTACAGAGAACTGAGGTAAATAAACCAGAGGGGGTGGGAAGGCTTTGTAAACTGCCAAACTGAAGAGTATAGAACAGAAAATTAGCAGCCAGGGTCTAGAATGAGTAGTGTGTGAGAGTACGAAATGGGCCCTCCTATTAAGATAAGCATGAATGAGAGGAGGAGGGGAGACACCTGCAGTTGAACACCTTGGCCAGAACATGAGCTCTTGCATATTCCTATTAGCATGGTACTCTTAGTGGAACTCTGGCAGGAACTCAAATAGGTCACATATGTATCTTTAGTTTTTGATTTTTCAGATAGACAGCTAGATAGCTAGATAAATGGATGGATGGATGGATGGATGGATGGATGGATGGATGGATGGATGGATGGATGGACAGATGGACAGATGGACAGACAGACAGATGAATAAGCTCAAGCCATCAAGCTGACAGTGTCAGGATTTAACCTACCCTGACTCAGGAAAAAAAAAAACTCTCACATTTGGACCAAGTTTTACAGTGTCAGCAGCTGGGCAGGATCCTTGTCATTGCTGTCCACCTGCCACTTTTTATGCTCAGTCAGCCTCTGGCATCCTGGCTGACACTACTCAAGAGGGTGCTATTATGTGCTAGTAATTTGGTCCCAACAAGTGGTGATATTTCTGATGATGACGCATCAGGCTCAATGGTGACAGTTTTGCTTCATGGCATAATAACTTTGTATTAGTTAAGGGTTTCCATTGCTGGAAAGAGACACATTGACCAAGGCAACTCTTATGAAACAGAGTATTTAATTGGGGTTGGCTTACGGGTTCTGTCTGCGGTTCAGTCCATTATCATCATGGAAGGAAGCGCGGCAGCAGCATCCAGGTAGGCATGGAGCTGGAGGAGCTGAGAGTTCTACATCTTGTTCTGAAGGCAAACAGAAGACTGAAGACTAGCCGCCATGGCTAGGAGGAAGGTCTCAAAGCACACCCCCGCAGGGATACACTTCCTCCAACAAGGTCACACCTCTTAATGGGGCCACTCCTTGGGACAAACATATTCAAACCACCATAAACTTGTATGTAAATGAGCTTTTAAACAAACAAAAGTAAGCAAATGAACAAGAATCTCCAAGTTCTCAGGCCTGATGTCTTAGGTTGGAGTGGTCCTTTTCCATGCACTCATGGGGTGGGGGAGGGAAGGGAAAAAGACATATGGGACATTGGGGGGGCAGGGAAACCAGGAAAAAGGGAAATGAAATGTAAATAAAGAATATATCCAAGAAAAAAAAGAAAAAAAAAGAGAATCACGTGTCTGACACAGATGCAATCTTCTGTCTTAAATGCCCAAGTTTGCCATAGTTCCTTCAGGCTTTGCTTTTGTTTGTTAGGGTAGCTACATCGGTAGATGGTTTGTCTGAGGGATATATCCAGCCCAGTCTCCAAGATGATGATTCACTTCTAGGATGCTTTTTTTTTTTTTTTTTTTACCTTCTGGATTGCTTTTGATCCTATGCTTGGTTTAGCGGTTTGATGTACTTTCTTCATTCAGATAATAACATCTGTACTGGTTGATAGCAGGGAACATCTCTAATCTTTGCTACAGACCCAAAATCTCAAAACTAAAATAAAATGTTCCTAAGAGATATGCAAATTATCTCTTTGAATGGTCTTTACATGAAAAAGGAGCAGAATCAGAGAGAGTAAAGGTACCTGATGGAACCAGTTTCCCATTTGAGTTCTGACATGTACTAGTTCTGTGACCTTCATTAAGTTAGTTTGTCTAAAAATGGGTTGTATCAGTAGCTACTTCACAGGCTTTATTCAAAGATTTTTTTAAAAGTAACTGCAATGAATTACTCTGCACACTGCCTGACATGATTCAGTGTGTGGTACCTGTAATTGTACCAGGTATCTAGTTAGTTGTCCAAAACACTGAGGTCTTCTGTCCACAGTCACAGGCATGGCTAATCTGTGGTCGTCATCTCCTCCCACATCCCCTGCTTGTGATTAGACATGCGCTGTCATGTGCAGCACAGCCTTTGCTTCATCTCGTCTCTCTGGAATATGTTCTCTCCCTTTCCTTTTTCCCCCATTACTTGTTCAGCCTTCTCAATTGCTCCTGTTTCCTTTGTCTTCCTTCCCCACCAATACCACGGGCCTGTTTCCACAGTGAAGATGCGGAGTTTTCATTAGTTCTCCTTGTTATAATGGTTAATTAAAACTTCAAGGATGCTTTACTGTGAGGTCACAGCTGTACTTCGTACTTTTTAGTGAAGGTATGACTGAATATCAGAAAGTGGAAATTAAATGACAAGCATGCATGGTTAGGCCACGTTTGTCTATGCAGGGGTGTTTATTTGGTCTTATGTATATTGACACAATAATTTTGCAAGGCTTTACCCTGTTATTTAAATACTCAGGATTTTCTTTTTAAAGGGGGGACTGGGTTTGAAAAGGCAAAGGATTATAGTAAATGTTCTTATTGTTTTAAAAAATTCATTACATTTCTTATCATGTGTGTATGATAAGATAAATATGGTCACACATATGTGATGACATATGAATGTCAGAGAAAAGATATTGGGAGTATGTTCTCTTCTTCTACTGTGGGTTCTGGGAGTCAAACTCAGGTCACAAGACTTGCAAAAGCAAGAGGTTTTTACTGACCAAACTACCTTACTAGTCCTTGGATGATCTTGTTCTTAATGACAGAAAACTAGCTGTATTTGTTAATTGTGAATTTTAGGGCTACCATTTAAGAATATTATTACCTCATCTTTGAAAAGTTTCATCATATCATTTGTAATTGATTTGCAAGAAGGCAAATTGATGCTAGCTAAGAAATGATGGAATAGATGTTAATCATTGAATATCTATTTGTGCCTAAACATATGCTAAGAAATATAAACAATTAAAGGAGTATATATAGCCATTGGAACGATGTGGTTAAATGGAATTTCCTAATTAGACTAACGGAATCCATTGAGTCTTGAATGGAGCTCACCCTGAAGCCTATAGCAACAATGAAACTCTGGTGTCTTGTTCTACTACGAGGAACACAATGGAGAATTCTATCTGCTGTGATTTGAATCTTTCAAATGCTGAGGCCCACATTTCTTACCGGTTGACCTGTGATAATAACTCAGGAGGGCAGGGACAAGAGAGAATCTCATCCCTGCAAACTACAGGGCAACTTTGATGTCTTTCTTATTGCAGAACTCCCCACTGACTTTACCCTGACATTCTTAGAATTTCTCTACACCTTCAGACTGATGAAGTAACCTCCTTTCCCCACCTTCACATTAAAATTGCAACTGCACCAGGCAATCAGTTGTCTCTCTTCCATTTTGTTTCTTTTCCTCAAGTTCTCAGTAAGTTTCTTATATATATTGCCCTGCTGTAACATCTGCTTCTTAGAGGAACTTTATGGACACACACCATACCTCTACCACCTACCTGACTTGTCAATATTCCTTGATCACAAGATAGTCACGATAGACAGTATGGAGATTCAGTATCCCTAGAAACAAAACAAATCAAGCAGTTTGAGTGTAAGAAATTCTCTGAGATTTGTGCTACATTGATAAAATGGAGTTTGTAATTCTACTTCATATTGTGGTTAGGAAGAATCATGCTAATATGGACAAAATCCCTTTGGTGTGCTAAGTACTTGATATTTTTATTCACATTAATGTAAAAACAACCTTCCTGGAATGGTAGAGCTTATGAAGAAGGTTTGAAAATGAATGATGACATATTTATTAATAAAAAATGTAAGCTGCAAAGAACAATCAGTACTGTTTCATAGTTGTTCTGTACTGGCAGAAATGATGAACAATGGAAATGTTTCAGTACACAAGTCTGAGCTCCTGGGAACAACTATGGTTGGATATGCTAAGAACATATCCCACTTGCTTTGTTCAGGTTGTCTGAGGCTGTTTCAAAAACAGACCTTAAGTGAAAAAAAATGCAAGAAAAAATTTTAAACAGAATCTTTAGAAACAAACAAAAAATAAATAAAAGCAAAGATATGGAGATGTAAAAAGAAAAGAGTGAATTTCTGAAATGCAAATTAATCTTCAGATTGTGAGCTGTGGCTTTTTTAACTGCACTCTTCTTCATCGGGTCTGGGATATTGCAGGGAATCTGCAGAGCAGCCTTCTGCCAAAAGAGTAAAAGAAGGAGACAGTGAATATGAACTCTCTGAGGGCCACGTCTCTATGGCAGACATTGAAGAATTCTGTACTAAAGGGAAGCTGTTAGGTGTTCAACTTACTTGGCCCAGAGCTACAGTAGTGTTTTCCATTTTCCAAGGCAACAAAACAAAACCGTGTTTCTTCCTTTGGCAAAAGACAATGGTGAGCTGGCCACCAAGCTCATGTAATTGCCTGAGTGTAGAGAATTTTCACTAAGGTACTGAAGGTGTCAGGGAAGGTAACAGGGGAAAGTTCCCGCTCCCATTGAACCCAAACTCCTAGGGCCAACTCAGAGTTCCCAGTCAACCTATTGGCAGCACTGGATTAGGAAAATCATCAAGCCATTTCAAGCTTGATATGGGAACTTTTAGACTGATAACATATCATTTCCTGAGTAGTTCATAAGTGAGGTTTACATTGAATATCCATTAAGGGGTGCCATCCCACTCTTAGCTCTTAGATTTCCATGTTTTCTCATTCTAGATTTTTTAAAAAATAATTAAAACTATCAGAAAAGGGGATTTCCACAACAAGGTTACCTTTAACCTCTTGCTTAAGGAAACCAAAACTATTCACTCAGGATATGAGTCTCTCACCTGGAATTGTTTGTCTGAAACCAAAGTACAGGGATTCAACCTGAGGGTAAACAGGAAAGAGTTCAAGGAGCAGGCCACTTATCTGTGACTCCTGACGATCGTTCAGGCCACCTGGACTTCCTTACAAGGATTGGAACTGAAAACACATACGCAGCAGGAGGAATGAAGCCCTTAGGGTACAGGGCGTAACTGTCCTCCCAGGGAAGAGGAAAAGGTATCTGACGTGTCTTTAGGACTCCATCTTTAAAAAAGAAAAGGAAGGGAAAGCAAAGGAAAGGAAAGGAAAGGAAAGGAAAGGAAAGGAAAGGAAAGGAAAGGAAAGGAAAGGAAAGGAAAGGAAAGGAAAGGAAAGAGTGGAGCAGGGGCCAGGAGGATGGTTCCTTAGGTAAAATGCTGCACTGGACTTTGAAATCTGAGTTTGACTCATAGAATCTACACAAAAATTAGGATTTGGGCACACATTTTCAATCCACTATTCACAAGAGAAAGATAGATAGGCTGATAACTGGGGTTCACTGGCCAGCTAAGCTTAGCAAAATTGACAGGTCTTAAGCTACTGAGAGACTCTCTCAAAACTCAAAGAAGACACCTAAGATTGACCTCAGGCCTCTACATGTACCCCCATATATGTACAACTCTGTATACAGAAACATAAATATTTGTGCACTCATTTAAGTAAAATTAAAACAGGGGAGTAGGGGGAAGAGGTTGCAAGACACATTTGCAGCATGTTTTCAGAAGAGCAGTGTCTCTGATAAGGCAGGCTTTAAGAAAGAAGTCTACTCCCCTAGATAGTGGTGTCATTCTCACTAGGACACCCCACTTCCAGACTTCACTTTCCTTTCTCCATCCCATCCCATGTGCCCTGTGCCAACATGTCCCATGCCCCCTTGTATTATTTGCTTTTCTATTGCTGAATTAATCACCATGTTCAAGGCAACTTATTTTTTTTAAGTATCTAGTTGGGCCGACCTCTTTTATAGACAGCACACTTTCATACTTCCTGGTCCACGTCAAGAAGCCACAAAATTACCAGTGCCCGCATAGTAGAATGAAGTTCAAAATGCTCTCCTGGATTAAAAGTAGTATGTCACTCAGGAATAAATTCTAGTAACCACCCAGGTTATAAGTGAAAAGATGATCTGTCAACAATTGGTAAAGAGCACAATAAACAATTGTAGAAATGAATTGTCGTAGAAGCAATAAATAAATATCCCATCTAAATTGTGGGCTTGTGATTGCAGATTACAACTTAGAATATTTACCAGATCAAATATTTCTAAGACTGATCATGACTTTCTTAACCCCAGGACAGTCATTGTCCTTGAGGTATTGGAATGTGTTACTTAATAACTTGAAGGTCTGGGGTATTTCCCTCTATCTTTTGTTTTATCTAAACTAAAGAAAAGAACTCAGGAAGGTGAGTTCAGAGTTCAAGAAAATAACCTATGCGGGCCTTGTAAGTCAGCAAAATGTTCCTATGTCCACGGTACTTTGAGTAACTTTTCTCTTTATGTAAATACACAATTTAACCATGAAGACCAAGTGAGAAAAGGCTGATATTGTCCTACACCAGAAATAATTCTTCTATACTGCTCAGTTCCTTAGAGAAGTGCTGCATTTTAGGTGAAGTAAGAATTTCCACTAGTATTTATCATCAAGAGAAAAAAAAAGAGA
>BDUI01001032.1:86464-108268 GCA_002335545.1 Apodemus speciosus
GAAAACAGTAATAAATCAATATCAAGGAGATGTTCAAAATATCTTAGATATAACACCAACTTACTCTATATTAATAGAAATTCTTCGATAGGGGAGATGACTTCCAGTTGAAATCATTAGCAACAGAGGATTAAAATTAAAGAAGCAATGTTTTAACAAAGTGAATATTTTTAAAGTAATAACAACTATGATTGAAAATAAAATTTTGTTGTCCTTTAATATTAAGCAAAGTACCACAAAAACTCTAGTAAATGGAAATTTATCATGGAGAAGAAGGGCTTTGAAGAATTCCCCACAACATTGCATGTAGTAAACAATTCATTGAAGCCTTTATATACATCATTTTTTGAGGTTGAATATTTTTATTGGTTATTTTATTTATTTACAGTATACATAATTTTTTTTTTACCCAGACAATTTTAAAAGAGAAAAGAGAACATCTCTTCTGATTGGAAAAAAAATCTTCTAATGCAATTCATCCATATTAATACATCAAATAAAAATACATTTTTGTTTCAAAAAAAGGTAGTCTTATTAGCGTATATTATTTTATCTCCTTTAACTTTAAAGCTGAAAAATATCTTTGTGCCTTTACAAAGGGCCTTAAAAGGTAACGTGTCTTTAGAATGTTTTGCATGGTACCCTGAAATAGTTTTGGAGATGGCAAAAATTTTCCAAAGATTCAAATTCACAAATGAGAAAGAACATGTGATGTATTGTTTCTGGGTCTGCGTTACCTCACTCACAGTGACTGTTTCCAGTTCCATCTATTTACATGTGTATTCATGACTTCATTTTCCTTAATGATAGTCCATTGTATAAATGTATCCCATTCTTATTTTTCCATTTATCAGTTAAGAGATATCTGTGAGGATTTCTTTTCATAACTCCTGTAACTATAATGGCAAAAAACATGAATGAGCAAGTATCTCAGTAGTAAGATATAAAGTTTCTTAGGCATATGCCCAGAAATGGAATATCTGAGATACATGGCAATATAAATGGCTTTGAATTCACAACCTAGGAGAGTATGTAAACAATAACTCTGTAGCTATTCGCAATGACAACAACTACAACTTCAGAGATACAGAAACATACATTTCAAATATAAAAATATTACACAGCAAAGCAGATTACAGCTATGAATTGGAGTGGGCCTTGAATACCAATAATTTGTCTTTCCCTGTAGATCAGCAAGCTATAGTGTATGGTTTCCCAAAGGCGCAAGGCATAACAGAATTGCAGTTTACAAAAAGTCAGTCTAATGTCCCCATGAAAATGGAATTTAACAGGCAATATACCTAGATCCAGAGAGACAACACATTGATAATCTGATGATCATAATAATAATGTAAAAACAATTTAAAAAAAGCACTGTGCTATTTATTTGCTCAAGAGTCATTTGGACTCTATTTACCTGGGTTCATTTCTATAAATCTATTCAACTTCATCCACAAATCTGATAATTTTTAATAATTGTCTCCTAGGCCTCTCTATTGCCTTACATTTTTATTATTGTTTTGTTTGGATTTTTGTTTGTTTGTTTTATCTTAAGAAGGGTAAAACATTATTCTTTGCATAATTCAATAAATGGAATAATACATTTGCAAAACCGTCTATACCCTAATACTCCAAAGAAAACACAGTAGCTTACATGAATAGAAGAGGCATTGCAGATCCAATTATTTTAAGTTTTACAAGACCCCACCACTAGACAAAGCCATGGCCAATTAGTCTTTGTAAGAGATCAGAAGAATCAGTCGTCTTCAGGGAAAGGACCCCTGACAGATTATCTAATACCAAAACAGGTTTAGGTTACACTAAACATATATATGTATGAACAACACTAAATGGACCCAGCAGGGATATGTGTGTGTGTGTGTGTGTGTGTGTGTGTGTGTGTGTGTGTGTGTGTGTCTGTGTGTGTGTGTGTGCGCGCACGCATGCGCGTGCACACATGTGCATGCATAACAGTAACTATTACAGAAAGAGCCATGAATTTGGGTGAGTAGGAACACAGGAGGAGTTGGAGGGAAAGGAAGGGTGGAAATAATGTAAATACAGTGCATGTATATGAAATCTGCTCCCAAATTTAAAAACTTATTTTAGAAAAATAAAATAAAAAATGTCTTGGAGGGAGATTGTATCGAATTGTAAAAGGCAGATGGTTTTTAATCACAAGAGTCTTTATGAAGGCCTAGAGAGAAGGCTGAGTAGTTCAGAGTGCTTCCTGCTCTTGCAGAGAACCAGCATTTATTTTGAATGGCTCGTGCTACAACTACAGGGGTTCTGACTCATTTGGTCTAAGGGAACTCACTCACATGTACAAACTCACACATGAACACATTTATAGTAATAAACATATTCAAAAACTCTTCATTCAGAACAGTCCTTATGAGGTGGAGCCAGTAGAATCCATGTCAGAGAATGTCTTATAGTGAAACCAGAGGTGAGAAAGTTGAAGAGAGATTTGATGTTGCTACAATGCTAACTATGACACTGGAAGAACAAACTATGAACCAGGGAATATGATAGGATAGAAGAGAAGGATGGGAGTGTGGAGAAAATACCCTTTACCATGGGGCTTATAGAAGTCAACTGTGCTGACCTTTCTAAACCAATGCTTGTTTTGGACCTTAGACTGTAAAATTCTTAATATTAATTAACACCAATTATGTAGCTGTTAGTTTTTGCAGCAACTGAAATCTAATATACATAGTGCTTTAAAGGCTTTTCTCTGTGATTAGAGAAAAGGAGAAACCATAAAGACTTCTGGGACATTGCTCAGAAATCATATAATGAAATATTTATCCTATTCATTTAATTAAGTCAAAGGTTTAGGGATGGGAACGTGGAATTCATCTCTTACTTTTAAGAGCTAAAGCAGTGAGGCTTTCCTTTTTTTTAATTTTACCTTTTTATATTTCACATAATCCACTTAAAGACATTTAAAGTAATCAGGTGATATATAAAAAGGACTCGTTAAGTTTCTATGAGCAGAATTTTTAAAATGAAGTTCAAAACATATACAGTAGATGTTGAAGCATCAAATTCAATGGTTAATTGAATGGGGAGCAGTAGGGGAAGAGATAGAACATGTACTAGTCACCTCAAATTTCAACAAATATTATCATCTACCGTCAGTAGAGGGAGATACTAAAACCCAGAGGCCTCAAAATAATTCATAGGGTGCTATGTAAGTTGAACTAGAACACAAGATTTTAACGCCCATATGATTTTCCCTTTGTAAGGCTCCAGGCTAAGCAAAATATAGTCCTTGTTTCATTTAGAATGAGTATCCTTGTTCACTTCTACCTGGTACTTCTAGACAACTAACACAGCAACATCTAAAGTTTCTGTGTCAGAGATTGTCATTATGCCTCGCAGAGAGGACAGGAAAGCTACATCTGTGATACCACAACAAAATGGCTGATCTGACCAATGATAACAGCAGTGGATGTGCTAATGTGAAAGGGCAAAATATCGTGTGGTCTCACCCCAAGGAGGCAGTGAAGAGGGGGGAGGAGAACTGCAGACAAATAAGGAATGCTGAAAGAAGGAGAATTAATTTATCCTAAGGATGAGCCTCCAATTGCTTATCCAATAACAAGGGTCAGCTCTGAAGTCATAGAAATACAAGTATCAAGTAAATAAGTGGGCTGTCTTTACATATATTTAGGCTACGCATACACCAAGTAAAGGAGATCATACATTTGAAAGGGAGTTGGGGGAGAAATAGTTGGTAGGAGGGGTTGGAGGGAGGGAATGAAATGGAAGATGAGGTAATTATACTTTAATTAAAATTTAAAAACTCAAAGGATAAAATCAAGATTCAAGCAACCCCACATTTTAGAATCACACCAAGAGCATAAAATCCTGAGTTGGCTAAGATTTCCTTGGGGGGCTGTGGCCTATAAGGGTTAAACAACCCTTTGTTTTTTCTCCTTGGGAAGGATTCAGGAACTAAGGAAGCCTGAACTACCAAAGTTGAGAAAGTTTACCTTAATTTCTTAAGTGCTATTATATTGTGTAACTAGTTTCTTTAGCAACCGTTTACCTATGCCCCTAGATAGCATCATGAAAACTGCAAAGACAAATGTAATAAGTGATGTTTGTCTTAAATGTATAAAAAGCATGTTTCTAAGTGCTGCTACTCAGGATGTCTATGTAAAAAAGGTTATAATCTGTGTTGGCCTCAATTCCTATCTACAAGTAATGTAACATTATGCTATTTATCAATAGGTAAGTGAAGGAGGCTAGCAACAAAATCAATACTGTATTTTCAGGAAATTATATGTCAGATCCCAATTAAACAATCACACTGGAAACCATTACTCCACTACCTACATGGTGTCATCTAATACATGATATATAATGTGTATGTGAGTAAATAGAATAAGCTTATAGACCTCTATCTAACATTAGAAAATCTAGCCAGCATAAGATTAGTCGCTATCATTATGGTCATGATGATTTTAATGGTATATTGTGATATATATATGCAAGTACATTGTTGAATCTTCCAATTCAATACATGTAGTTCATATACTTATTATTTAAACTGAGAACATTTAACTCTCCCTGCATTCTGTCTTCGTGAGTACAAAACAAGAATATTAACTGTAGTCACCATGCCATGTAATTTACATCTTAAATCTCTTCCCCTTCTAGCTGTAACCTTATTTCTTTGATCATTAACTACCTTAAAAGTTTTTAAACAATAATATACAGCGAGAAATGAGAGACTTCTTGATACACATTGTCGATGTGTAAAAGCTTCTTGTCTTTCTAGTAATTACATAAAGTTAACAGCTTATGGTGTTTTACTGTATTGGGTAATGTTTTGGACATTTTTTCACCATCCCACTGAGTAATCACAGCAACATTATACAGTGAATACTATTACTTTCATGATTTTTATATGTGAAAACATTACCTTGGCCAGAACAGATGATTTGAGCAAGCATACTCAGTTAGAATATGACTAAGTCAGGAATCAAATACAGAATTCAAATCTGTCTGATTCTAAAGCCCATACTTAATTACTTAGATGACTATAAATCAATATATAGAGACAGCTTATCTTAATGATAGTCCACTTCAGTTCAGTAAGAAAATAAAAGGACTGAATATTATACCCCAATTAAACTTTTATAATTACTGAACATTTCTTGTTATGACCAGGGCTGTGAAAAGATATAAATGCAGGCATGGTTCTTTTCCTAAAGGAGTTCATAATCTCATCAGAGAGATAAGGAGAGCACATAAATCAACTATGGATTCATAGTTGACTGAATAAAAGCATCTGGCTGAGTTTGTTGTTTATCTTGAGCCACATGAGGCCCCAGCTACATAAATCAGTGAGCAAGGAAAGATAGGCGGGCCAAGAACCAGGACGAAGGGTATGGGCACGATTCCAGGTGACCAGCGATCATCCACGTACATCATATCTAAAAAAGATATACTGTCTGAAGAGATGAGCTTCATTTAGATTATGGCAAATAGCCAAAGGGTCTCCATCTGGTGTTTAACATCAAAGCAGATAAAGTGTTTATAAGCGGGTTGCTGATGCTGAGTGAATATGAAACAGTACATACAGTCTCTAAGGATTAAGAGTTGAGAACCTGCCAAAAATTTAGGCAAGGTATCATGGTCCTAGTCAGATGAATGGGAGTTGAACTGCATCTCATCATAAAACTTGCAAAAATCTGATCAACATAGCCGAAAATATAATTGAACTTGAGACACATTGGGACACTTGAGCCTCGCCTCGTGGATATTATACACTAGTTCCACCCTCTAGTTTCCATTGATTAAGTCAAGGGAGCATAACTGAGAGACCACAAGATACAATTTTGTGGAATTCAAGTTCATCCATAACCGAATATTTATTTTGGGTGGCCTAAGTTAAAAATAGCACAAACAGAACCATGATTTCAGTAAAGAGAGGAAGACAAGGTCCTAGGCAAAGGTATTGTATTTAAATGCTGAAGCTTGCAGTAGGACCATTAGAAGGAAGAATAATAAGTGCTTCAAATATGTAGGGACAAGCTGAATCTGTGCAGAGTGGGGTAGTGTACAAGCCTAGAAGTAGTGTGATTGCAGCTCAGTAGCTGGAAGTCACAGTAGATGTGCTGACATGGGAAGATAAATTCCAGCTGCCCTCATGTATGGGATACACTATCTTAATGCGTTCTCCTGGGGTCAGAACTAGTTTAGAAACTGAAATGACTTGTGAAACTATAGGAACAGAATTATACCAGGATACTAAGTTGATGATGTCTTGCTCATATCTACATGCTGATATTTATAGTGGTGTGCAAATGGTATTCTGATGAATACAGTTCATATTTAATCTAATCAGTGAATTTGAAGCTATTTTCGTCATTCTTTATTTTTCTTTAGAAACCACATACTAAAAATAAGAAAGGTGGGATGTGGAGGTGGCTCGGTATGTAAGCATGAGAACCCAAGTTCAGATCTCCAACACTCATCTAAAAAGCCAGGCATAGTTGTACCTATGAACTTAGGCACTAATGGAAGTGGAGATCCCTGGGCTTTCTGACAAGCCAGCTAAATTAAAAATAGTAGGTCTAGGTTCAGTGAGAGACAATGTCTCTAGGGAATAAGGTTGTAACTGATAAAGGATGGCAAATAATATCTTCCTCTGCCCTCCAAATAATGCTTACACGGGCCATTTACACCTATACATGTACATTTAAACATACATACATACACACACACAAACACACACACAGTGTTGGAATTGATTTTTGTTTTCCCTTTCTTTCCTTCCTTCTTTTTTCCTTCATCTCTTCTCTTCTCTTCCTCTCTTCTCTCTTCCTCTCCTCTCTTCTCTTCTCTTCTCTTCTCTCTTCCTCTCTTCTCTTCTCTCTTCCTCTCCTCTCTTCTCTTCTCTTCTCTCTTCCTCTCTTCTCTTCTCTCCCTCTCTTCTCTTCTCTCTTTCTCTCTTCTCTTCTCTCTTTCTCTCTTCTCTTCTCTCTTCCTCTCTTCTCTCCTCTCATCCTCTTTCTTCTCTCTTCCCCTTTCTTCTCCTCTCTTCTCCCTTCTCCTCTCTTCTCTCCTCTCCTCTCCTCCTTTCCTCTCCTCTCCTCTTCTGCTCTTCTCTTTTCCTCTTCTCTTCTCCTCTTCTCCTCTCCTCTCTTCCTCTCTTCCTCTCTTCCTTCCTCTCCTCCTTTCTTCCTCTCTTCTTTCCTCTCTTCCTCTCTTCCTTCCTCTCTTCCTCCCTTCCTTCCTTCCCTTCTTCCTTCCTTCCTCCCTTTCTTCCTTCCTTTCTTCCTTCCTTCCTTCCTTCCTTTCTTCCTTCCTTCCTTTCATCTTTCTTTTTTATTCTTTTTCTCTGGTGGGAAGTGCTGCTCAAGACAGGATTTCTCTGTGGAGTCTTGGATATCCTGGAACTCGCTCTGTTGACCAAGATGGTCTGGAATTAAAAGTGTGTACCACAGTGGTCTGACAAAAAGTGGTAATTGTATTAGTTACTTTTTTATCCCTATGATGAAAAACATGACATTGGTTTTGGCTCACAGTTTCAGAGGGGTTTGTCCATGATTGCTTAGCACCAGCTACTTGGACAAAGCATTATGGGGCACAGGGGTTATGGTGAAAGGCATTCTTCTTCACTAAAGGAACAGAGAGAGACAAGAAGGGACCATGAACAAGATATGCTCAATCACCTACTACCAAAGTCCTAGCTCCTCCTACTTCCTAGAGTTTCCAGAATAACCCACACAACTACCTGGGGGAATAAACACTAAAACAAAGAAGATACAGTACTCAAACTTTAACTATAGTGCAGAAATTCTTGTGGGGCCAGCTTAAAAAGGTTTCTTTCTTTGGGAAAAACTATTGAATGGGTTAGTTATAAAATAAATATATCTTTGTGTATACGTGTATATATATGTGTGTGTGCATGTGTGTGTATGTATGTAATACACATACACACACATGCATACACATACACACATTATATGTATAAATAAAATTTTCTTCCCCATCTTCTAAGACTTTGGCTTTTTACTAAGATTGCTGAAAGGAGAAAAGTACACAGAGCTTGAAAATCTGAGTGTGACACTTTCTGTAATTTGTCACCTTCTACAAATGTGAGAGGTTACATGGTACTTAAGACAACATTATCATGGTCATCATTGTCATCATTACTGTGACTAGTATTTGCTTAACCCTTTCTACTTCAAAAAGTGCACTTACCTGCAAATAGGGAACTAAGGAAACACAAGTATCCATGGACTTCTGGAAACCTTCAATGTAGCCCTTGTAACAGTTTTTTTTTTTTTTCTTATCAAATGTACAGAAAACATTTTGACAAAATTCAGTTGAGACATTTTCTTTTATCTGGTGGCACTGGAATGAACATGGGCATTTTAGGGATCTGGCTAAAGAAAAGTATATCTGATAAAATGTTTAACTTGGCTTAAGAAGGCATGGAGGAATCATATACATAAATTATGCTAGTCCCACCCCTCAATTTTGAATGACTTCCAGGAAATTATACTGCACCCCCCTGTGTTGAATAATCTAAATTCTGGGGTTAAAGAAACAGAAAACATATCTGAATTCACTACACTGTAACTGCCCACAGTTACATTGAACGGGTAACCTGGAAGGGAAGCTGGGGATGTATGGGAAGGAGGTAAAAAAGAGATGAAGACCAAGATAACACCTGCTATTCAAGGTCTCAAAGTTTAAGGAAGAACTCTCAATATATATAGGCAGGGGGAAAGACTGGAAGCTTCTCAGCAGAATCAGTTCAGTTGCTCCACAGGTGGCTGGTGTTTCTCAGGAGACTGCAGGTCCTTGAAGAACAATAGGCTCACCTTTGTCTGAGCACTCCACCCTAGGTGGAGGGGATTATGGCTAACACAGGAGTTCCCATTCAAAGGCTGGGAGAGGAACTTCACATATGGTTGATGTCAAGTTCCTGCCAGGTGGCATGGCACCTCAATATGGCTCTCTACACTACACTAAATGCTAGGCAACAAAGACATCCTTTGGAAAATGATTCTATATCTAAAGGGTAATTAATTAGTATATGTATTTTGGCACAATTGGATGGCAATTATGAAATTTCAAATGACATTGATGATGGTGATGATGATGATGATGATGATGATGATAATAATAATAATAAATTGTACAGCCAAAGGTTATCTCCAATATATAAATGCACCAAGAAGAAAAATAAATTACAATCAATATAATGATTGAATTTTCTTTTCATTCTGTCTAAAGAAGTGATTATCATATAAAGAGAAAATCAAAATCTCTGCAGTAAATATAGCTATATTTCATGCAGTTCATCAATGAAAACATTGTATATCAGTTATTCTGGATTCTGTAATACTTAAAATATTTATCAGCTTTTACAATTATACACATATATGGATATATACATATATGCTAAAATAATTTAATATATAATTTCATAATTCAAAAGTTCAATTGATTTTGTTAATGATATGTTCCTTTAAATTGTATGAATTCAGGTTACATAAAACTCAAACTGGTCCATATACATGAATTCTATAGCTTAAGACTCCTGTTACACTTAAAATATTAGAGAGATATACTCATTTATTCAGTTTTCTAGCAAAGTAATATTAGGGCTTAGTATGTGACAATTTTACAAGTAGGTTCTGAGAGCACAGCAGGAAACATAGCAGGCAAACCAATTCTTCATTTTATAGAAACTGTGTCCTAATAATATAAACTGTTATACTGATACATTGTCATTATCTTGTATAATATAATTAAAAATGAGTAAACAATCTTGGAGTACATTCCAGGAATTTTTCCTTCTAATTACTTTCTTTCCTTGGTCAGTTTATCATTCCTCTTGCTGTATTCCATGCCCCCATCCTTCCCCCATGAGATGAAGGAGTAGAATCACTTCTCTTGGGAGTCTAGATAAATCTCTGTTTTATGTGACCTGCAAGGATCCTAGCATGAGTGAGATGTAGTTCTTGGGAGGCTTACTTATTTTTAACATGGCCTTATTTTATCTATTTTGGGTGAACACAATCTGAGCATACACTTGCTGGTCCGTTTTAATATTTTCTCTAGGTCAGTACTTATATTTTTCCCAAGTTTTCAAATTACAGCGTGTTGCTGAGAACAGATCCTTAGCCACCATTATTTTTGGCTTTCTCCAGAAAAGGGAATAAGTTACCCCTTTCAAATGTGTTTTAAAAGCTGTTGTATTTCTCTTGAAGCAACACCAGCAGTGTGTGTGTTCACACCACGTATGTGGATATGTATTGCATGAGTGCATATGTGTGCATTGTACTTCATGTTTTGTAGTTTTCTACAGAATTCTTTCCTTCAGTAGCAATGTCTCCCACTTCGCATCCTAGTGCAAATGGTGTTTATACAGACAATTAAATATCCCGAGGTTTTAGAGGATAACAATTAATGAAAACAGAAACCATGGATTTGAAAGCAGAGGTATATGGGAGGGGTTTGAAGGTAAAAAGGGGAGGATGATGTAATTATATCAAAAGCACAAAAAGAAAAGAAAAATGTCAATAATTGCATAAAATGGAGTGGGGTTGGTTCATGCACTGCTTTAACAGCCATTCCGAGAAAATAGGTGCTAATGCCAACTTCTTATAGTAATTTTACGGGGAGCTAAGTGTGAAAATGACTAAGGAAAGAGCCATTTGGGGCCTTAGCTCATTAGAAATAGCAGAATCATGTAACTAGCACTCCATTCCTTGTGTTTAGGCAGACGTGATCTGATTATCTCCAATGCTATACATGGTAAAAAGAGTTTTCCTATGAGTCCCTTCAAAACTCAGATCGTAGAATTTGGTTTCCCTCACTTAGTACAGCAGCTTTCGTCTCCCAGACAATAGCACTTGATGTTCTTAAACATTACTGAAATCTCACTGGCTTTCTGATGAGGTTTTCCTAATAAGCTTTTGTAAATACGACGTTCTAGCCTGTGAAAGCAAAGCTCATGTCTCTGGCTTTAGTTTCATTTCTAAGATGTCACTCAGAAAAAGGATGTGTGAGCATGATCACATTGAGTACTTCAGTGGTCCTTTGATTTATTAGTGAACTAGAATTTCCTTCTCAGCCTCTTATCAATAATGCTGTTTAACTTCTTATTCCTTATTACATGGGAGATAGAAAAATGCTTACTTCATGAGCATGTTGATTTGATTTGGAGAATCAATGAATTGCTGAGTGTTTTAATCCCTCTCATATATAAGCTTGACGAAATTTAAAAACATCCAGTTGTCTTTCACAATAAGGCCCTCCCTCCTCAAGTGCTCTACCTACTCTACAGTTGGGTCCAGGTTTACTACCAATTCTTGAAATCCACTCCCTTGGACCCAGGCAATATTTGCTACCAGGACACATGTCTTGTCACCCTTTAGGACTTCCAGTCAATGAGGATAGATCATAAAAAAATGAATTCAAATTTGGATGACAGGTATAACTTTGTATTGCTGTTCTATGTATCCCAGTAGGTTTTGAATTTAGTAAGATACAACTCAAAACATACTGACTTGAGGTAGATATTATAATAGAATTTCCGGTAGTATGCAAGTCATCCATCTAACAAGATGGATGGAGGGTATGAGACAGCAGGAGTGCATCTGGAATCTTTCATTATGAAATACACAGATAGTGGTATATTGTGTATAAGAATGTGTCAGTCTTTCATAAAATTCATACAGCAATCCTACATTTATTCATTTAGATTTTTCATAGTAATAATTAAACACCATTCCTAAAACTACCTGGCACAATGCATTTTTTCATTATTTTGCTACATTGGATGACTGCAATTCCTCTACTGTAGTAACTCTTTCAAGATGTATTTGTCACCCATGTCCATCAAGATGATCACTTCAATGTAGTGTTTGTTGTTCCAAGTCAGGGGAGACTGGCTGCTGACTGGACAGACTGCCTTTCTGCCAGATAGAAAAAGTGTTACTATTCTCTCTCTCTCTCTCTCTCTCTCTCTCTCTCTCTCTCCTGCTTATCCTAACACCAATTTATTTCATCTTTCTAAGAGTTGTAAGAATATCCCAAAGCTTCCAAACATGCACCCTGTACCTATAGTTTTCAAAGCTTTGTTGTACACATAATGAGGTATTGTTTTTGATGATGATTGTTGTTTACTTTTTTGTTTGTTTTGCTGTATTTTTTTTAATTTCTGGATTTTATTCTTAGATCGCAAGAGTGACCTCTAGTGTAAAACATCTGTATAGTAATACAAGCTTCAAGGCCTCTTGCCCAGCCTTAATTTCTACAGACTATGGGAAATGTAATTAGCAAGACTGCTACAAATTTGACTCATCATTATTTAAAAACAAAGTTGGGCTTATCCTCAATAGCTCTCATATAGTTGATCTCCAAAGTGCAGCTTCATCCTTGGGATTTTGAGATGGGGAGGAAGGTCAAACGTCCTTGTAGGAAACTGGAAGTAAATGATGGTATTCTTCATGAGGTGGATGTACTTGACTACTGAAAACAATGCTTGCAATGCTCCCATCTTGTGAATTATTGTCTGGCACATTCAACTGTTCTCTTTCATTTCCACAGAAAAGGGATATTATCCTTCCCACCATGTAGGGTAGATGCAACATGTAAAGAACACACTGTATTCTTCAAGGATAAGATTTAGATTGAAGTATATGTTCTGCCCTCATATAACACAAGGTCAGCCAGAAAATTTGCAGTATGGTCAATGGCATCATTTATTTTCCACATGAGGTTACATGGAATTTTTTTACCTGCCTTTCAAAGGCTAGCTCCTCTTGCAGTAAAAATAATGACCCTTCACATTAGCATAGCTTTAAAGACATTCAAAACACTTTCCTTCAGATCACTTTACTTTTTTCCCACTGACTAGTTGTAGGGAGTAGACATTTTTAGTCCCTTCTGAATGAGGAAACATATGAGACTCAGGGAGACACAGTGGTATGTCCAGAGTAAAGCACATTTAAAAATGGTTCATTTATGCTGGATTCCAGTCATAGTGTATATTTTCACACAACTGTTTCTGAATCCAACAGTCAAACTTTGCCAAAACAATATATAAACTTCTCAAAAAACTGCTAACTTGCAAATTTCTAGGGGAAAAATGATGGTCTGGTTGTTACGGATCACAAAAGATTTTTATGGATATCACATACAGTTTAGTTTTTAACACAGAGGAAGATTGTGGAAAGATGAAGAAAACCATCCTGACTTCAGACAAATCAGGGGAATGGGAAAATGTGGAAGCAGTCCAATTTTCCTAAGTGTGGGAAAGTCTTAGGAAATAATGTACTGAAAAGAAGTTGAGAACAAAAAATATAAGTTCCCAAACAACACCACTGACATTGGAGGATGAGTAAAACTTTTCTTTGCACTATAAGGTATTTAGTAGCACACCCAACAGATACCAATAATGTCTTCTCCTTCAATTGTGAAAACAGAACAAAAAATGTCTCCATGTATTACCAAATGTTTTCACTGTGATAAAATCCCTGCCCAGCCCCCACCACTATCAAAAAAAACCCTTAAATAATTAGAATTTTGGAAAGTAGCCACATTTTCAAGTAGCTACGTACCACGAATATCTCCAGGCTTACAGAAAACAAAGCTAGTCAAAACATGGAGAATAAATTGAAAGTAGGGAATTACTAAAAAGAAAGAAAAATATAAATCCTATCTGAATGATATGGCAGTGGCTTTTGGGTCTGGTCCAGAAGTGGCTCCTATATGGGAAAGAACATTAACATTAGAGATAAGGTGCTCGGAGTGTGCTGTAAGCTTTGCCAACAGTTTATTAGTAGAGTCACTTTAAATGCTAGACTCCCCTTCCCACTTTTTGATTCAGGGTTAGAAGGTGAAATATGATGATCTCAAAGTCCCATTCTAGCTCCATTGTTTACATCTAGGAAAATACTGTCACTGAGTTCAACCACATCCATTATGCTCCATTCTGAAAGTAATACTAATCAGAATCAAATATATATTACTTTGTTTAACTATAAATTGTCTGGCTTCACCACCTCAGTTTAAGTTCAATACAGAGGTAAGTCATAAATAGTTAAAATATAAATTATGTAATATATCTTATTTTTAGATTACAAATAACTGAATAAATAAATAAAAATTATTTATTTGTGTGATCTCGCACATGCAATTGCTCAAGTGTGTCTAAGTTAAAGAACAATTTAAAGGAGCCACTTCTCTCTTTCCACTATCTGGATCCCTCCCAGTGACCAAACTCAAGTAATAAAACTTACCAATCACATTCATTCCTTGGGTAATCTTGCTAGCCCATGTAATGTACTTTAGAGGCATGTAACTGTATCTCTTTCAAATATATGTAATAGATGATGTATTACATAGGAGAGGTACTGAAATCATACTTCATTAAAAGATACTATTAGGCTTTGCATAGGTTAACATACATTAACTACAGTATTAGTTGTGGAGTCTGCCAAGGATTTTTATTTATTTATGCTATTATTTAAAAAAAACATTTTACTAGATTGTCCAAGTATTTGACAAAAGATTATAATAATTTTTTTTTCTATCAACTCAAATGCTGCTGAGAATATAGTTTGTCAAATGCGGAGATCTGCAGTTTCCTCAAAAGACTGAAAATAGAACTATTGTAGTAGTCACTGCTCTTGAGTCCACACTCAAAGACCTCTCATTAGCATATTACAGAGATAAGTCTATAACTATGTGCATCATTATACAGTTCACAGTAGCATAGTTGTGAAATCAATTTGGCATCCATCACAAAGAGAAATTAAAAAGGAAAAATGGCAAACATACATATACACGGACAAGGGTATTTTATTCAACCATGTATGAAAGCATGCCATGGCACGGGGTGGAAGCAGAGTGTTAAGTGTTACGTTAAGTGAAATGTTCCAGACTCGGAAAGGACAATATTGTATGTTTATTCTCTTTTGTGGATCACAGATTTTCTATAGATTCATAGGGGCATTTATACATGCATACACAACACGAATGCAGAAGAGAGCCTGATTGAGGAAACAAAGAGGACAAATGCCAGGAGGAAGGAAGGACGAGGAAGGAAGGAGAGGAGGGAAGTGTAAGAGGTAAAACTATGAAGCCTATTCTATGTCCTTGAGTCAAAATGCCATTCCAAAGTGGATCACTGCATAGAATGAAGTCACACCGATAAAATTTAAAAATTTGTAGTATTTAATTGCTTTACATATAGGCTGGCTCGTTTTCCCAGTACATTTTCAATAAGTAGATAGGAATCTTTGGTGATTAATTCAATGCATATTTTTGCTCTAAAGAAATTAAAATCAATATTTTAGAGTGTTTAAATATTAAAATCGACCTTAAAATTATTTCTATACCACTTTTTCTTACTGTGGTAATCTTTATTCTTATTTTTAGTGTTAGGGTTTTATTATATGTCATACAAATAAGTACATATTCTGTGGGAAATTTTTTCCTGCTGACCTGTTTCTCATGATGTTCTCTCTTACCCTATCTTCAGATCATCAGCAGGTCACCACTTTGATCAATAGGTCATATTTGAGACAGTTACTGAGGGATGTGCACACTCCACTGCACACGTACGCAGTGTACAGAGAATGCGCCTGAGACAGCTATAATTAATTTAGGGAGAATGCACCAGACCATCCAAGAGTAAAATAAACAGACGATAAAAATGAAGTTAGGTAGACAAGTAGCTATGGAGCTACTGTGATAGACAGAAGATAAGTATACAGAGACATCAGGATGGAAGTGTGTTGAGGGGATAGGGGCTGGATTGCAGGAGAGGGGATGAGGAGCAGATTTGATCAAAATACATAATATTCATGTGTGAAATTCTCAGACAATAAAAATTAAAGATAAACAGTGGGCATGCAAGTGAAAGACGCATAGATGTGTGTTTCTGTATACATATAAGGTAGAGAGAAGCAACATAATTGGTAATTGTTTAGGAATTAGACTGTACTGTTTTCCTTTCCTTAATTAGTAAACAATAAATATGGAATTAATGGCCACATCAGTTTGGTGTATTTAGCAATCTTTGAAGAAAAAAAAAAAAAAAAAAAAAAAAACCTCTGAAGACAAGGTCCAATCACATCCCAGCCATATCATTCATGGGTTTCAGCATGAACTCTTTCCCTTTCAGTATAGATATCTTTGGGTAACTTTATCAGGGAGTTGTGAAATGTAGAAGACAACATCTGGAATGGTGCATGTAGTCTTGTATAGAGAAACAATGTGGATCAGGGGAAGAAATGTGAAATATAAACTACAGAAAGACGAAGCAAGATGTTCTAAGAAAATACATGTTGAGAAAAAGAAGCTGTTAAGTACAGTGGACTATTTTGCTTGGAACCTAACTCCTGTCTTTATAAAAATACAGGAAGGAAATTCTTCACAGAGTTAAGGATGCCTAAGACTAGTCCTTTGTAGGTAAGAAGGGGAAATGGGGTAAATATTAGGGCTAAGGAGGCAAAAAGAGTACACTTCAGTGAAGTAAAGACGACTAGTAGTACTCTTTTCCTTCAGATCCTAGCAAAGTGATAATAAGAAAAATGAACCTAGGTGACTAAGCACCATCTCCATTAAAAGCATAAATATGAAACTGGATTTCACTTACACTCCTGGGTCTGCTGGCACACGCATTTATTCCCAGTACTACAAGGCAGAGACAGGCTAATCCCTGTGAGTTTGAAGCCAGCCTGATCTACAGAATGAGTTCCAGGACAACCACAGCTGCACAGGGAAAACCTGTCTCTAATTAATTAATAAACTAACTAATTAATGTGGAAATATACAAAAAGTATCATTATAAAACCCATTATTTTGTATGCTAACAAGAAAAAGCCTGAGTAAATAAGATTTATTTAAAACAAGCATGCCTTCATCTATTCACACTACTGTGATTTCGACCACCACTAAGGAAACCTTGTAAGTACTGAGCACCATGCTTGCCACCCCAAAAAGATTTCAGAGAAAACCAAGGTCTTTAGACTTAGGAATTCCATGTCTGAAAATGAAATGTGTGGGTCATGGTTGTGTAGATCTGATAGTCAATACAAAATTAAAGAAAATAAAAGCAAACAAAAACAAAAACAACCAAAACTGATATAACCAGGACACTGATATTTATGAACCTGCCATACCTTAACATAATTAGGAAATAAATTACTGAAGGAAAGTTAAATTTATATACAAACCAGATAGAAACCAGATTCTTCCTCTGTCTTTCCTGCACCAGTGTTAGAATTTAACAAAAGCCTAGATATGCACATTATCCTCTTCCTGGAAGACAAGTTCCTTTTCTCTCTGGAACCAAGGCTTCAGCCTTTCCCTTCCTTCACAGTGAGATTCCTGTGGAAAATAGTAATGCTTTGTGATCTGTTTTTATCAACACTGTTATAGCCACAAGTGTCTTTAGAATATCTCCTCTCCCATCACCGTGGTCCCACCAGGACTTTTACATCACTATCTAGACTCCTAATTACAGAGGTTATTTGGCATTTTCAACTGAAATATTTCTCCTGAAAGATTTGCCCATTTCTTCATGTACAGCTGCTTTCTGAGCCCACTCTGTAATGGCATTTTGAATACCTTTCTATTAGGTAGCCACAAACAGAAGGCAGAGAGCCAATCCATGCACACCTTGACCAGATTCCAGCCCAAATACATGAGGAAAAAAAGACTTCATTTTCTGAGTGGAGTATTTAAGGAAACTCATTTTGAGTGTGTTTAACTTGAGAACTGTTTGGAGGAAAGCTTGCTTTTAATCAGGGTCTTGACTACTGACAGTTAATGAAAGACAGTGAGGAGGATGGACCAGGGTGAAAGAATGTTGAGTTTGCTCTTGGCTCCTGTCAAATGGAGAGGAGGGTGTGACGGAGACAATCAGCTCTGAGAACAATTTTTCCCAAACTAGGTCAGCCAGATAGTCTACTTGTAGAATAGTCTCACTGTGGGGCATAGTGCACAGTGCAAAGTATGGTCCTGTCCAAAGGACACGTGTGAAAATTTCTGAAGTTTTTGCCCACATATATGAAAATAAAGCTAATGCAATAAGCTTTGATAAAGATCTTCCTGACACCAAAATTCTTAGAGGCATAGATGACAGGATATATATTTTTTTAATCAGAGCTGATGAACAACTAGGAAAGAGCCTAGTTTTATTCAAATGAAGTGGCATGTTTGTGGGGAAGAAAACACAATAGCCCTATAAAAATTCAAACTAGAAACCTTCTCACAAAATGCTTATAAAAGCAAGTAGTGCTATAATTAATAAGTTGCCATATAGGAAAAATATATACAAGCCTTGATTTATAGTAAAACTTTGTTTACATTGACACTGGAAAAGAAAAGCAGAGTGAATATACAGATTATAGGACTGGATCCAGAAGTTAGAGACAGATGTGCTCCCCATGGATTTGGGGGAGACCTTGGAATGCAAGAAGAGCAAGATTATTGAACAGCTACTTTGAGGCCTGAGTGGATAGATTCATAATGAAGAATTGTAGCCAGCTCCACTGCATTAAACACCCTTAACGGCATAACAGATGTACTATTCCTTGAGATATTTTTAATATACTTAAAAATGTAC
This sequence comes from Apodemus speciosus, assembly GCA_002335545.1. NCBI lineage: Eukaryota > Metazoa > Chordata > Mammalia > Rodentia > Muridae > Apodemus > Apodemus speciosus. The sequence continues at coordinate 105,087 of BDUI01001032.1, forward strand.
ATTAATTTTCAAGGGAAAAATAACAATTTTATGCAGGAGTGTAAAATTACACCTTTGATCCTTCCTCTCTCATGTTTTCAAATAACTGGACATTATTTTATGAAATTAGACAACGGTTTTCATCACAGAATATATAAATAATTAGTCAAATAAAACTGAGCTTCTTGTCCTATGAAGAATGATGAGTATTTCTTTCAATCATAACACTGTCTAGAAGAGTCATAAAGAGAAAGGATCTTCTTGTATCTGGTGAGATAACTAATAACTGACTTCAAAACTCCCTTTGCTGCAGTTTACATAGCCTTCTGTCACCAAAGAACAGAAATCATTAGTTGAATTTGTTTCATGAATAGAGTGTATCTTTTCTTTTTTTTATTGGATATATTCTTTATTTACATTTCATTTTCCTTTTCCTGGTTCCCCGCTCCCCAAAGGTCCCACATGCCCTTTTCCCTCTCCCTTTCCCCCATCCACCCCTTCCCACTTCACTGATCTGGTATTCCCCTACACTGATGCATTGTGCCTTTCCAGAACCAGGGTCTACTCTTTCCTTCTTGTCAGACATCATTTGGTGTGTGAATTGTGTCTTTGGTGTTCCAAGATTCTAGGCTAATATCCACTTATCAGTGAGTGCATGCCATGGGTATTCTTTTGAGACTGGGTTACTTCACTCAGTAAGATGCTCTCCAGCTCCATCCATTTCTCTAAGAATTTCATGAATACATTGTTTCTAATGGCTGAATAGTGCTCCATTGTGTATATATACCACATTTTTTTGTATCCATTCTTCCGTTGAGGGACACCTGGGTTCCCTCCAGTTTCTGGCTATTATAAATAAGGCTGCTATGAACATAGTGGGGCATGTATCCTTATTGCATGCTGGGGAGTCTTCTGGATATATGCCCAGGAGTGGTATGGCTGGGTCCTCTGGGAATATCATGTCCAGTTTTATGAGGAAACGCCAGACTGATTTCCAGAGTGGCTGTACCAGCTTGCAGTCCCACCAATCTCCCATTCTGACTCTGTCTTAGTGGTTTTGTGGCCACAGGAAAGGAAAGATTCTATGCACATAGAACAATTCGAGGCAAACTCTAAAGCACATGCAGAACGAAAGGAAGAGCACTCCCCACTTGCCATTGCCTAAACATAGGAATATGGTTGGTTTGCACAGGTTGCACAGGCTGCACAGGCACATAAACAGTGACATCCTCCCCCTAGCTCCTACTTCAGGATAGACCCTTCTATGAGGGAACTTATTCAAAGACAGCCCAGATAATGTCTATGTTTATTTTTTCCCCTTCCTCTCTTTCTTTTTCCTCATCAAAATGGTAAATTGGGAAAGGGTCATGAAATGTTCTCTTCTGGACATGAGGTTGCCCTGGTCACAGTGAACTTACGGTAGCTGCAATAGCCCACACAGGGCCTGCACAAGATCAAGGTACCTATGGGCATTCTGTCATGGGTAGAGAAAAATCCTCATGGAGCCCTGCTCTTCCCTGGAGAGCTACTGACTGCTGATACATTTTGTGGAAAGGGGAGCGTTATCTTCAGTGACGTCATCACAGATGATTCCAGCATGATGCTTTCAGTAGCTAACTCCAATCCCCAAGTAAGTCATAAGGTAAAACAAAAGCACATATAAGAGCAAGGAAGATGGGTAGCAAGGAGGGATGAGCAGGAGTGGGTTGAAAAGACAGTGTAGAGAGCACTTGTGATTAGAGAATATTACCTCCATGTGTCAAAGAATATGATTACCATTTAAGAATGAATAAGTAAATACCTTTTCAAAAAGTATGAAGGAAAGAAGGAAATAGCATGAATTGCCAGGAGCTGACTTACTATTCTTCCCTGGCCTAATGTTTTAATGCACAAAACAAATTTAATTCAGCAAAAATAAAATCAATTAAAATATACTATAGAATGAAGAAAATCGAGCTAATGAAAATCAAGCAAGCACTATTGGAATGAGCTCATATCTTGCTAGTTCCTGTAAAGAAATAAGTATGAGAACTGACTTCTGAAACGAGTCCTGTCTTCTGACGTCCATATGCATGCTATTGTGCACAGGCACACATGCTCACACACACACACACACACACACACACACACACACACACACACACACACGAGAGAGAGGGGGGGGGGCAGAGAGAGATTAATATGAAATGTAAGATCATTAAAGAGCATAACATGTATTTGTAAAAGATAGAAGAGTGGTTAGGCTCTTTGGCTCTAAAGTCTTATTCTAAATATCAGCTATTTATGATATTTATTATCTTGAACAAACTGTTTAACCCTCTTCTACATCTGTACACTCATTTGTAAACTGATGATAAAAATATCTTTCTGTGAGAATTAAAATGAACAAAACCCACTAAGGGCCTTGTTTGTTGTAAAAGTCCTATGAAGCAGAGCACCACTAAACTATCAACTTTCTCTGGCCATGTGAAAACATGATATAGGGAAAAGAAAGAGGTGAGTTTGCGCTAGGAGAGATAGGAGTTCATTTCATGTTAGATATGAAAACTGAACTAGTTCTTGGCATCTGCAGACTGAAACTGACATTGGTAAGAGGTAATGCAATGCCAATCAAGTAAGTTACAAATCACAGCATATTTAATAGTGAGACTACAGGTATTTGCAGTGAGGGGAAATTCAAAGTCCAAAAGAACCATTCCAGAACTTTGCAAAATCAATAAAGTCATCATAATCTGATCAGCAATCTGTGGATAGCTTTATATTTCATTTTTCTCAACTGGACATTGAACTTCAATATTTCTATTTTCTAAAGGATAAAAGGATCTTTGTGGGATTATTTTAAGGATCAGTTTCTCAAAGATAGTCTGCAGAGAGCAAGTGAGATTCATCAAAGTGAATGGTACCTATGTCGAAACCTTGGCACATTTTATTTTTGTTTTTTTTTTTATTTTTGAAGATTTTCCATAGCCACAGTTTAGATCACACCATCATGTCCAGAAAAAACACATCAGTGTTTTCTTCAGCCACCAGGTAATCCCTGGATCAGTCTTCAGATACACACTGAGACATACAGCAGTTTTATTGATGCATTTCTTCTGCAAACTTGTATAGCAGGATTTGACTAGCAAGTGGTTTGTAGGACCAGAAATTGTGATCTTATCAGTACAGGATTCAAGACTACTTTTGATGATGCAGAGGGTAAA
>BDUI01001032.1:112402-130124 GCA_002335545.1 Apodemus speciosus
TATATATTATCTTTAATCACTTTTTACAGTTCAGTCATTATCCCCCTCCCAGTCTGCCCTCCAACAGTTCCTGACCTCACTCCTCCTCCCTCGTCTCCAAGAGGATGCACCCCACCCCACCCCACCCTGCCAGGTCTCCTTACTCCCTGGGCCTCAAGTCTCTGGAGATGCATCTTTTTCACTAAGGCTGGACCAGGAAGTCCTCTACTGTATATGTGTTGGGAGCCTCATAACAGTGTATGCTACCTGGTTGGTGGCTCAATGTCTGAGAGATTTCAAGGCACATGACACTTTTTAAAAGTGTGAAACTAGATGTTCAAATATCCTGCAATGCCTGAAAATCCATAAACTACAGACGGTACTAGAAAAATCTCCTCATTGTTTCAGGAAATTCACACTGAATATAGAGCCATAACTGTGAAGTAACAGATACATTCAAGAGATATTGGGTCTGGAAAGCTTATATTATTATTATTATTATTATTATTATTATTATTATTATTATAAATATTATTATGATTTCATGCAGATGAAATTAAGATTCATATAGCTCATATGTGAACAACTCTGAGGAAAAAATAAAAACTGAAAGAAACACTTGCCAAGCAGCTTTTAAAAAAAGGCAAGCTTGGAAGTGCTCTGAGTGGATTCCATTAGAGTTCTCAGTACTCAAGGTGCTCATCAAAAAGAATCACAAACACAGACAAATACACAGCTATGAAATTAGAAACCTTACAAAAAATGCTAGCTACCATGAGTGTGCTTCCATTCACATAGATGAGAAAAGACTTAGTACATGAAGTAGGGATAATAGAACAACCTGAGAGACATTAAAAAGAGTTTAAACAGTGTTTAAAGTGAAAACAAAGAATGTAGAAAAATGTGTTCAGGAAAGGTCAATGATGGTTGCTTGTGGCCTACATAAAATAATTGTCCATAAATTGGGGACATCTATACTAACATCAAGTTGTTGCCCTTGAGAAATTCTTAGAAAGTTTCTGGTAGAGGAAGATCGTCAGATATATGGAAAATAGAATTCCTTTTCTATTTTCACCCTTGCTTACAGCTTTCTCATATAAGCTAAGTCAATCTTAGGATCTTTAAAAGCTCTTCAAGGAATAATTATATGGATTTGAAATGCAAAATAAAATCTCTTATCCACGTCATCAAAGCATGTCAATCACCAACTGAAAACTCTATGGTGCTCTAAAATTCATTTATTGTCTTACTTTCAACGTTCTCATTAATATCAATGAAGACATAAACCAAGACTCATATTTGTTCTTCATTAGTTTTTCATTGCAGAAAGAGATTCTATAAAATAAGGGTTCTCCAAAGAAATGAAAGTGTTCTGTGAGTATCTACTGACTATACAAGACTCACAACAAAAATATTACATGTATTCTTATCATTTTGTGTCAACTGTGTTTTCCATCTTTTATTATTAGTAAAGTTTATAATAAATGTATGTGTTACATGCATACTTATTTCTAACATACCAGTTCTTAAATATTTATCAGCAAACTGACGATGTATATCTTTGTTTTTCTGAACAGTGTGTAATAATAATGTTGATTCCATCATTCTCCAACTGTTCTACTTTCCTTTCTACCTACTTACAGATACCCCCCCATACCCCACAAGCACAGTAACCCTACCACTATTACAGTCATCGCAAACTTCATTGTATTTTAATTTCCTTATGTGACAATCAAATTTGAAATCCCCAAGCTTCATGGGCTTAGAATCAAGCAGAACAATTGCAATGGTTCTGTCTCCAGAAGAGGAGTAATGAAAGGCAGGGGAGGGAGAAGGGCATGAGAGGGGTGAAAGAAAGGGAAAGGAGAGGGGAAGAAAAGGGAATCTTGGACTTGGGCTCTAATGCTAAAGACAATTCAGTGGGATATAAACATTTGTGCTACCACTTTAGACACATTTCTCCTGGGTCCATCATTATCTTGAGTACATCTGTTTCAAGATGTATAGTAAAGTAATAGTTGCAAAGATAATAAAGCTGGTTATGATTTCTAGGTTTTCAAAGTCTCAAGGCAACCTTTCTTTCTTTTTTTTCTCGATTAAGTCATTTTGGTTCTTTGACATTTTTAACAAGGCAACCTTTCAAATGTTGATTTTCAGAGAGCTCTTTGAAAAACAAAATTGAAGCAACTCTAAGGCAAAGGAGGATCAAGCCAGTTGATGTACTCCACTTTCAGATAACAAAACCAAACTGCAACAACAACAACAAAAAAAACCCACTTAACTTAGTACTTACAAAGTTCTTTTTTATATGGTAGACTTCTGCAAGATCATGTGCAAATGTGAATTGACTATTTCTACTAATTGGACACAGAGTTACAGGATGACTTTCAAACTCTCTGGAGACAAAACAATACAGTAGCTGACAGATGCTACTCCCAGCTATGATTCGACGCAAAGGGCGGGTGTCACAGATACCTAGAGAAAATTTTCATTTAAAATTAATTTCCCATCAATCCAGAGAGCCTTCCCATGCCTCTTAGAAGAGAAGCATCTCCTCTTTAGCACATACTAAACATAACTATTTGATAAAAGATCCCTAGGGAAGTCTCCTTCGAATGTGGCAGATGATGGCTGAACAGTTTTACTGCTTTAGGCCATCAACATAGGATTAAGGATATTTACCAAGCACTGTACAAAATAAACTTCTGAAATATCTATCACTTGTGTTTATTTAACAAGGATCTTTCTGATGGGAAGAGAAAAATTACAAGATGAATTGCCAGTACTTTGGATGCAGTGTCAAGGGAAAGGGCAGACACTGTAATTTTTGCTGGACCACTTCAAGAAGCCCCCTTCTTACACACTGCAATAATTGTCTTCATTAAAATCTTGCAAGTAATAAGTACCTCCACATTTTTAAAAAAAGACATTTTAATATATGGTTTTTTTCACCATAGCCCAAAAGAAAGAAAAAAAAAATATATATATATATACATATATACATATATATATATGATCAATATATATTTGTATACTGGAAGTTTCAGTGATTAGAATCTCTTAGAATAAAACTTATCACAATCGGTTAATTTTTCTGTGATCTGGTTTATTGTTCCTTAGGTACCTTCAATGTCATGGGAATGAAAAGCAGAACAGTATAGGAAAATGAAAACCTGTTCAGGTTTAGAAAACTTAAAATCTTTTCAGGTGAATCATATATACTCTAAATACAAGAAAAATTTACAAGAACATGTTGAAAATATATTGTCCTACAGATGCTCATGAATAAAAGAGCACAAGATTGACACAATCGAAATGAAAATATCTCTGTCTCAAGACCATTTCAGACTCCTCCTGAAATTTAATTTCTTCATGGATGATCAAGTCTCAGAAAGCAGAAATCACTGAGCTCAATTGTGATTGATGATATATCTGAGTTCACACAGTACTTTTATATGCATTTGTCTTCTTTGAAATCCTCAAAATTATTACTATCTTCTGATCTCACTGCATAAATGAGAAATAATTTAACCTAAAGTTAGGTTATCAGTTCACAGGCAATGGTCATGACTGATCTTAGCATAAGATTAAATGTCTTGAATTTTGATCCAGTGTACTTTCTATAATGCATACTTTTACACATCTTCAGAGCAACATGTGTCAATTGTATTGTGCAGATTATTGACCTTAGCAGATTGGGCAACTACAGAAGAATCCCAAGATCCAGGACCTAAAATTTGAGACAGGATATGTTAATATTTTAATAAAATAATACTTGTCGATATATCTTTTTTGGTGTCTAAACGCAACCTATCTCCGAGTGTCTGTCCTGTACTCCACTATGCCTTCATATGGGCTTTAGCTCCTACTTGGTTGCTCATTTCTGAATGTGATCCTCAAAGAAAGCCATTTTCTAGCTGTGGTGGTAAAAGATATAGGATTTAGAAGTGGTAAATAGAACATGAAACAAATGGATAAAATTTAGGGAGAATGTTAACTTTATATGAAACAGATTGAAGATAGAAGATCTACAAGGAAAATATCCTGAAGTGGTTTTGTCTAATTCTCTAATCAACAGCAAAATGAACTCGCAGGAGAAAATTTTATTTTATGATATAATTATGAACTGAGGGAGTCATGTGTCAAATGTCAGTATTGTATTGCCTATATCATTCTTCCCATACCTGTTTACTTTGCAAGAAAAACACATAAAATTAATTATAGGAAAGTTATAAATGCCTATTTATATCATGAGAAATTTATAACTAAAATATATATAACAAGATACTAAAACTTTACCTAGAATTATTTAAGCACAGTAAACAATATAAAGAATAATGAATATATATGTCAAGACTGAGTTTTGCCTGTTTATACTTATATTTCTTTTGGATTGTTTTATCTAATTTATTTTTTTTTACTTATTCACTTTGCATCCTGCTCACTACCCCCAGTCACCCCCTCCTATAATACTTTCTCCATCTCCCTCTCCCCTTTTCCTTTGTAGATGGGCCCTCCCTCTGGGTATCCTCCCTTCCTTGAACCTGGCACTTTAAGTCTCTGCGAGGCTATGCACTTCTTTTCCCACTGAGGCCAGAAAAGGCAGCCCAGCTAGAAAGAACATATCCCACAGACAGAAAACAGCTCTGAGGATAGCACCTGCTCCAGTTGTTCAGGACCCACATGAAGATCAAGCTGCACATCTGCTATATATGAGCAGAAAGGCATAGGTGAAGCCCCTGTATATTCTTTAGTTGCTGGTTCCAACTCTGAGAGCCCCAAAAGTCCAGGTTAGTTGACTCTGTTGGTCTTCCTGTGGAGTTCCTATCCCCTTTGGGATTCACAGTCTTTCTTCCTCTTCTTCCATAAAAGTCCCTAAACTCCATCCACTGTTTGGTTGTGGGTGTCTGTATATGTTTGAGTTAACTGCTGAGTGGAGCCTCTCAGAGGACAACTTGAACCTATCCGTAATCATTAATAAGGTTAGGGACTAGTGCTTGCCCATGGGGTGGGTCTCAAGTTGGGCCAGTTTTTGGCTGGCCATTCCCTCAGTCTCTGCTCCATCACTTGTGCCTGCATTTCTTATAGACCAGAAAAATTTTGGGTCAAAAGTTTTGTGGGTGGGTTGGTGTTCATATCGCTCCACTGAGTTTTCTGTCTGGCTGCAGGAGGTGGCCTCTTCAGATTCGGTATCCCCAACTTAGTGAGTCACAGCTAAGGCCACTCCCATTGATTCTTGGGTGCCTCCTTTATATTTGTAATTCAAATTTTGAATTTTAATGTAAAAGTTAAGATCCTCCAGAGAGGCAGAATCAGCATGAAGACAGATAATTTATTAAGAGGGTTAAAGCTTTTGATTACAGAAATTGAGACAGATCACAGCAAGCTTTTGCAAGATAAAAAAAATGTGGCAAGTCTTAAAAATTAGAAGAAGGGAAGCTTGCAGTATAGCTCTTGGTACAGAAGTCAAAGATGCAAGCGCTCTTGAGTGTGTTGGTGGCTAATTCCAAGAGCAGGAGAACTTTAGTCCTAGTATCTAAAACCAGGGGAAGAAGAGTGTCTGAAGTCTAGGAGAGTGAGTTTTCCAGTAGTGACTAGTTTCCATCAGCAACTGTTGTGTCAGGTCAAGTAAAGGACAAAACAATTTAACTGAGGAAAAATTTATTTAAGCTTATGCTTTCACAAAGTTTAGTTCCTGGCACCTTGACGTCATGCTCTTGGGCAGAAACAGTGGTGACAGAAGTTCTCCAATAAAAACGTCCTTCTTTTGTTTCTTGAATACAAATAGAAGGGGGTCCACGAAGGGAAAAGGGTGTCCTAGAGCTCAAAGGCCTATCACCAGGAACCTTATTCCAATAGGCTTCACCACACACCTTTCACCAAACTCTGAAGTTGCAATCATAATACTAATCCATATAGAGTTCAAGTGAATGCTTCAGAGCCCTTATAATCCAGTTGTCTTTAGAAATGTCACTGGGAACACAGGCTTAACTAATCCCTGAGATATTTCTTAGTCTGATTAAGTTGAGAACCAAGATTAACCATCACCTGGCTGGGGAGATAGCTTGGTAAGTAAATCGCTTACTATACAAGCAAGAGGACCCGAGTTCACATTCCCTTCATCATTACAAAAACCTGGGCATGGCAGCATTCCAATTTTAAACTTGGTGTTGACAGTTAGTGAGAAGCAGGTTCCAGGGACTCACTTGCCATCTGAAAGGACACACTTCAGAGGAGAATCTCTCTCAAAAATTTAGAAAAGGATAGAAGAAGCCACCAGACATTGACCCCTGACCTTCACTTGTGAGCACAAAAACAAAAATGCACATCCAGACACAAGTGCATGCCTTTCCATATACCAGAAGTGTGGAGAGGAAAGAAAAAGCAGAGATGTATAGTCACACTCTGGGCCCTCCCAGGGTGTTCTGTTCCAACTCAGTCCTTCACTTCTGAGAAAGTCTCATGAATGTTACCAGAAATAATAATGACCAACTATTGAGTTATTCCTTAGTCCTTTCAAGACAACACCAAAATTTAACAATCATTCTGTATCATTTTTCTTAAAGTAGATTATAATAGGAAGAAACAAACTAAAGTCTATACAATCTTAATAGCGAGAAGTCTATTTTTGGTGTGTTTTTACACTTATCAAAAACTAATTTATGCTCTTAATTTTAATTTTAAAAGTAAGCCCATATAAGGAATACTCTCAAAAAGGAAAAATAATTAGGCATGATTTTCATTCTTTCATTTCAGTTCTTAGAAGAGGTACAGTATCATTAAAATGCTGTAAAATAATAATTTATTTACTTTTTCAGTTTTTATATTAGCTTGAAATTTTATATAATTTCCCAAAAGCCCTCATAATAACTTTTTTCTCACATGCAAGAATTGTTAGAAAATAGGCCACCTCTGAGTTTTCCTATGTATGCTAACTGGCCATCGTTGTCTCTCAATTACAAAGGGAAGACATTTTCTCATTTATAATTTTTTTTCTTTCTCAGGTAAACCTCTGAACATCCCTTGCAAAGCTTTCTTTGGATTCAGTGGAGAATCTGGACCAATGATCTACTGGATGAAAGGCGAAAAGTTTATTGAAGAACTCGCAGGTCACATTAGAGAAGGTGAAATAAGGTACAAGAGTCCACTTGTTGATTTTTCTTTTCTGTCTTTGCAATTGATTAGTAAATCATGTTCATTGCAACTGCCAACCATTCCATTCTCTAAAACCTGATATGTTGGAGAGACCGAGAGTGATACCTGCTTTTAAATGCACATTTGCAAAAATATGCTTATTTGCAAGTGTCTAATGTCTTTTCTGAGGTTCTTGGAAAATGCCATCAAAATCTAATGATCCCCTCAAAGCTGTTAAAGCAAATTTCGTCATGTTTCCAAGCTTAGGTCACTGTTTGTGTGCCAGTAAATTAGCAGAGCTGTAAACTTTGCAGGTGACATATCAGTTTGCTGGGCAAATTTCTGTTTACTCCTTGGGGATCAAACAACCTTTGTATGTCATAACTGTAAAGATGTAGTAGTGGTAGAAATCTGGTACTTTGCCAAAATGACCGTTGAGTCCCAATGTTTATTTATTTTCTGGGAGAAACTGATCCTTGTGTATAGCACCTCCTCAGTTTCTCACTTTCCTCTTATTGTTATACCAATGTGGTGTGTAGCTTTCAGTTCAATTCATGTGCATTGTGTTTTTATACTTATATCTTTTATTCTTGAGATTATAATATAATTATATCACTTCTCCTTCCCTTTCCTATATCCAAACCTCTCCTTGCTCTCTTTCAAATCCATGGCCTCTATTTTTCAATAATTCTTGCTCTCTCTATATATGCATATTACATATATATTCCTAAATACATAAATATAACCTGCTTGTTTGGTATAAGGTTACTTGTATGTATGTTTTCAGGGCTGACCATTTGTATTGGATAACTAACTGCTGTGTTCTTCCTTGGGGAAGAATATTTCTCTCATTCTCAGTACCCTTTGTCACCTGTAGTACTTTGTGTAGGACTGGGACCTCCTGGGATTTCCCCTATCCAATTTATCATGTCTATTGTTGTTGTCCTTGGTCATCTCCTGTTTAGGCAGTCATATTGGTAAAACTTTATGGTTGTAGCTTCTGAAATTCCTAGGAGATACAATCTCACAACAAACTCTGTTCCCATGTCTTTTTTTTATTGGATATATTCTTTATTTACATTTCATTTCCCTTTTCCTGGTTCCCAGCCCCCCAAATGTCCCACATGTCCTTTTCCCTCCCCCTTTTCCCCCATCCACCCCTTCCCACTTCCCTCTTAATAATCTTTCCTCCTCATTTTCTACACTGTTCCCCAGACCTTAGTTGTATAGGTTATTTTGTAGACTTAACTTTTGATTGGTTCTGCTATTCTGTAATGATCTTTGTCTGTTGCAAAGAGAAGATTCTTCGATGCAGGGCAAGGACTGTGCTCATCTTTGGTTCTAAAGAAAAATGTTGGCCAGGCATTGGTGGCTCATGCCTTTAATCCCAGCACTTGTGAGGCAGAGGCAGGAGGATTTCTGAGTTCAAGGCCAGTCTGGTCTATAGAGTGAGTTCCAGGACAGCCAGGGCTACACAGAGAAACCCTGTCTTGAAAACACAAAACAAAACAAAACAAAACAAAACAAAAAGACAAATGTTTACAGTTAAGAGTTGGGCTGGTGTCTTAGGGTTTCTTTCATTGCTGTGCAGAGGACCCAGGATCAACTACAAGCACACACATGGCAGCAACCAAATATCTGTGACTCCAATTTCAGGTGATCCAGTACCTTCACATAGGCATGCATGCCAGCAAAACATCAATATACACAAACAAACAAACAAACAAACAAACAAATAAATGTTTTAGAATCAAATCATGGTTGCCCATATTAAACATTATAAAATGATGAAATATAGATCTCCAGTGGGAAAATCATCTTGTATTTGAATTTTATCTCAATAAAACCATTTGAAGAGTATTTTGAGGTATGATATTCTATAGCTAAGGCTAGCATTTAATTCCTGATCCTCCCTGGTGCTAACACTTTCAGCCATGGACTAGGTTTTATTTTTATCAGCTCTTTGAGAATTATCTATAGTGTGTTTTCATCCTACTCATTCTTTCCACCAACTCCTCTCACAGCTGCCCCCTTTCCCTACCCACCAAACTTTGTTTCCTCTACAATGCTTTTCATTTTGATTCTGTTGGTAGCCTGGCACAGCATCGTTCTTACAGAAAACAGTGATTCATACATCTAAAGTCCTTGAAGTTTTCTGTTAGTATAATTAGTGAGGTTTACTGATTTATTTGCAGCATATATAATTGAACTTACTTTAAGTCATTTTATAATAGTCAAACTTAAAATTATTATCACTATATCTACTTTACTGTGTACCACTATTCACTTTTTTTCTGAGAAACTGTCCCTCAAAAAGGACACGTGTTAAATATATTTGTACCTACTTAGTTCCTAATTGCGTTTGTATTATCCAAAATCTCTGAGCTTGTTTTCTTCAGCAAGAATAGTAATTATATTAACCCAAAGTAATTACCTCCCCTTTCTAGGATATAACTGAGTGGAGTTTTAAAAGTAAACAGTTTTATTGGGCTATAATTGACAGGCAATAAACAACACACAATTTAAGGTTTACAATCCATACAAGCTGATTGATGAATGCATGTGCTTGCAAAACACTTGCCATAAATAAGTTATAACCCCTTGTTTCCTGGTACCCCTTTGAAATCCTTTCCACAACACTAATCTTCTTGTCACTATAAATCAGTCCACATTTTGTGGTTTTATATAAACAGAACAATATAGCAGATACGGTGTGTGTTTGGATTATTTCTTTTGACAAGTCAATTAGGCATGGGTTATGTGCATAAATAGCTCTTTCTTTTAATATCAATGAGTACTGCTATGTGGAGATATCATAAAAATTTGGCAGTCCACTTATCTATTGTTTGCATTTGAGTTGTGTCTAATTTGGAATCAGTAAAGATGATATGAACATTAATATACAGATGTCCATATGCAACTATACTTCCTTTTTGCTTAGCTAAATATCTAGATATGGAGTAGGCAAATCACATGTTAAGTGTACATTTACATTTTCACTTAATTTTCAAATATTTCAAATGATATTTCAGTGCAACTTAAGGCAAATTTAATTGTTCATCTTCCTATGTAATACTCATTTGATATTTTTCAACATGGTATCTTGTTAATGAGATAATTTAATTGAACACATTCATTGAATCAAAGAGCAAAGGCATGAAGGCTAAGAATGTCTTCCTAATTTGCGGAGTAATTTAGCTTTGATGCAAATGCTAGGGCCTAGGCATGTTGTTACAGACCATTCTGGTTCTACACACAGGCTGGGAATATTTTTTAAGGACATACAGATAAATACAGAAATAATAAGAGCATATAAATTGTGTTTCAAAAGAGGCTTAAATGAGAAATAAATAAAACAGATAATGTACAAAAGCGTATATGGTATATGATTATTGATATTGATTATATTGTTAAAATACCCATGTATTTATATATTTTAAAATACATAGTAGTTTGAATTTACTCCTTTACTTTGGGTTTTCTAGTTCTGACTCACAATGAAAAGTAATATGCAACAAACAAATGAAATTTTTGGAAAAAGAATAAATGGACTCAGTTGCTAATCGTACAGAGAGCTGGGGATGGTTCCACAAATGACAAGCACATTCCAATATTTGAACCAAAATCTGTCCTGGTTTCTGCCAGTTTTCATCTGCACCCTACTGTGGTCTCGCTATCCCTTAAAATATCTGCGTGAGAAAGTTCAGTGCTGCTGTAAAGGTTGCCTTGTTGGTTGTTGTTGTGGTGGTGGTGGTTGTGATTCTAGTCAATCCCAGGTCATAGCTGGGCAGTGGTAACACATGCCTTTAGTCCAGCACTCCAGAGGTAGAGGCAGGTAGATGTCTGTGAGGTCTAGGCCAGCCTTGTCTGAAAGAGAGTTCCAGAACAGCCAAGGCTGTTACACAGGGAAACCCTGTCTCAAAAAAGCACCAAACAAACAAACAAACAAACAAACAACAAAACCTGGCTATAGTTGGACAGGCCCATTAACCCCATCTGTGCACAGTTACTATAGAGATATTGAAATTGTAAGTAATTTTTCTATGTTCTGAGATATAAATCTATTATCCAAAATTATTTTCCTAATGACAAGGGAGCCACCATCTTTGCTTTTAACAGTTTCTCCCTACAGTTCTGGCTGTCCTGGATTTCTGTGTGACTGGGCTGTGTTGAACTCACAGAACTCCTCCTGCTTCTGCCTCCTACATGCCTGAATTAATGGTGGGAAACTCCACATTTTTTTGCCACCTCTTTTTAGGGAAGGGGATATAATTCCAACATTTCTCCCTCCCCTTTCCTCCTTCTAAGCCTTCTCGCTCTCCTTCAAATCCATGCCCTCTTTTCTCATTAATTGTTATTGTATATGTATGCCCACGTCTTCCAAAATATAACTTGCTTATGATTTTACTTGTATGTATATTCTCAAAACTGACCATTTGGCACTGGACAACCGATTTGTGTTTCCCTGGGGAAGAGCACCTCTCCTGCTCCCAGCTTTATTCAGAGTGCCTAAAGTGTTTTGTGCTGGCCTGAGGCTTTGTGGGCTTTTCCCCATCCAATTTGGCCTGTCCATCGCTGTTGGCCTTAGGAATCTTTTCAATATTGAAATATTTATTAGGAAAATACAGTATTAGCATTCTTATTTCCTCAAATGTCTATCACATCTAAGTGCTAGAAAACTTTGGACTCTTCTAGAAAATAAAATTTATTTGTTTGGCAAACAAGCTTAATATTTCTCAAAACTTTTGGCAGAAAAATTGTAAATATATTACAGATAATTTTATTAATCTTAACCAAATTTCTCCCATTTTTATTAAAGACTTGTGTTTCTATATTTATTAGAACATGAATTAAAATCAATCATACGTTTTAACTAATATCCATTTTTTAATTCAGATTCCCTTAGCTTTAGCTGACCTTTTTTTCTTCAGAATTTTAAGATGCAACAAACAAATGAAATTTTTAGAAAAGAATAAATGGACTCACAGTTTTAAGGCAGATGCCTAGTTACATTGACATGTAGTTACACCATTTTAAAAGAAAAGCTGCTGTTCTCTAGAGCTGGTAGAAGACAAAACATGCAAACATGAAGTGAAGCCAGAGCCAGAGCCAGAGCCACTATATTAGGTGCTAAATGAGTCAGCCATTAGGGTCTTGCAAAATGCTATTGTTTATTTGATTTGGTTGAATTTTCTTCCTTTAGTTTCTCACAACCCTCCCCCACACTAACAGTTTTTTAAGGTAGAAATACATAACTTACTTGCACTAGTTGAAAGTTGCAGAGTGTTTGTTTTGAAATTTTTACAAAACCCACTAGCTAAATAGAGACACCTTTAGAGAAATAAAAAATGAAGAGGCAGGGATTCCTGGCCAAGATAAACACATGGTCAGCCATTTTGCAATATTAATTGTGTGATCTGTGATTTATTTAGGAGCTTGTGTGTGTTCCAGCATTCCTTCGGGCTATGGACATTTATGCTAACATAGGAATTAATTACTGGACCCTGTCTTCTAGCCTCCAAAGTCAATGTCCTTGAAAAAAATTTTTTTTACAGAGCATAGCAGTTTGGAACAAATAACACAGTATAACAAAAACTGATAATGATATAATTAATAGAACCCAGAGATGATCTGAGTTCTATGATCCACAGATTTTCTCCAAAGGGCATACCTCTAAATACAAAATGTTAAGATTTTAATTAGAGGATTTCTCTTACAGGCATTTCTATAAACAAACCTGACTTCTGGATACATGTTTTCCTCCAGGGTTGTCTTTCTTTCTTCCGATTATCATAATAAATTATTTTAGAGTGTGCAATTTATAAGCAACAGAAATATTTGTCATCATCACGAAGGTTAGGAAAGGTGAGATCAAGGAACCATCAGATTTGGTGCCTGGTAAGGTCCTGTTCTTCACAAATAGCATACTCAGTGTATCTTCATATAACAGAAGGGGCAAAGTAGCATTCATGCATCTCTTTGATAAAAGCACTAATTCTATTCATGAGAAGAAGACCTTCATGACTAAAGCAATTTCTAAGTACCCAAATGTTAACACTAATATATTTGGTATTCTTAATATATGAATTTTGAAATAGAGACAACAAACATATAGATTATATTAAGGGCATTCTAATTGGCTCAAGTTTTAATTGTGTTATAGTTCTTGGGCTGTACATGCATATCAATAGTGCATTGCCTGGAAGTATAATGATGATTACTAGAGATTAGGAAGGGGAAAAGGAAAGGTTATTCTATTTGGTCAGTGTGTGGTATTTATGTGTATAGAGCTGGTGTATGAAACTCCATTAGTATTTCAATTAGTATTTATTAAACTTCTTAAAGTTCATTGTAAAGTAAATAAAACAGAAAATGTAAGTAAGGAGTCTTCTGGCAATTGACAAATGAAGAACCAGCCCTTCTGCCTAGACTCTTATTTCCTGGGCCTGGAGGCAGCTTTGGCCTATGAGTATGTATTGCAACTTGTAACATCTTTCTCAAAGAAGTGGAAGGCTTAAGATTCGGGATTGTGAACATACCTGGGGGACAGGCCTAGAGGGAAGAAATGGAGGATGAAATTAATGTAGTTCTGTTTTAATTAAAAACATTTTAAAAGCAAATAAAATAAAATATGCGACCTAGAGAAAATACTCTGATATTTACTGGCACAGGGTGGCCAATGATATAATGTTCCTTGATCTTCAGGAAGTACAAGCTCTGAACACAGCAATTGTTCAGTGGCTTGTCCAGTATTTGAGTGCAAATCCTGGCTAAGGTTTCAGGATTCTTTTTGTTTGCTTTCTGGGTCACTTTCACTTCTGAGGTTCTCCAACACCTCCTGATTTGTCCATATTCCCTATAATTTCACTTTAAGGAAGGATAGGTGTAGCCCTTCCATTTCTTTGGGATTGCTAAAAAAAAAAAACTGGTCCACAAGAAAATCTGAATCCATAATGAAGTGCCTAATCGCACTTGCCAGCCTGTTCCAAACAATTACACCAAAACTCTTCTACTGGCCATGTAAAATGTAATTTGTAGAAGTGATGAGATTTTCATGTGTGCCCTGTAGGTTTCATTAGATTTTCTATGACATGAAATGATTCCAAGAAATCTCCTACAAACTTCACCATGTCTTTTCAGATAATTCAAATAATCATCAGAAGAAGAATCAATTGGAGCTCTTACTGTGAGGGGGCTATATAATTTCTATGAGCCTGCTAAAGCTGAACGAATTGTTTTTCAAAGTAAAAATAAAGAATTCACAGGAAGGACTAGCCTTTAAGGGTAGCATCTTAGAAAGTCTCCTTCAGTTGTGTGTGTGTGTGTGTGTGTGTGTGTGTGTGTGTGTGTGTGTGTGTGTGTGTGTCTGTGTGTGTGTACATGAATGTCTTTAAGTTAATATTCAAGACTCAAAAACTCAAAATACATATATTATAATTTGCCACTGAGGTATAAATTCCACATTAGTAGTAAAAACTCCAAATAACATTGATCCAATCTTATTTAAAAAAAAAGGAAAAGACTTTAAGAATTCCTACAGGGATGCAAGTTGTATCTAATTGGCTAAAGAGCCTGGATGAATTTCACAATTAATTTACTCCAATAGAGAATGATTTTCTAGTATAAATCTCACTCAACAAATTGCTCTATCAATTACAAATGTGTTCTCCTTGGGCAACACTCTAAAACAATTTACCAAAATTTTTATAACTGTTGGCCTCCAAACACATACTCAATCTATCTTCAGGTTTATCAGAAACAGTTCTTAAAAATGCAAATAATTTCATTTCCACTCAGTTCTTGAAAGGCTACATTTACTTTGAGCATTGATTTCTTCCCTCTTGCTTTTAGTTCCTTCTGGCCTTCATGTCATGCCTGGAAGTTAACATGATCTCTATGGATGAATGAATGTGATACTTTAACAAAAGAGAAAATAGGTATAATTTATTTTATTCTTAAAGTGACTATTGAGAAGCGACCAAATAACCTATTATGAATACACACTTCTGGATCGGTGAGATGGTCCTTATTGCCAAACCTGACGAAGCAGGCCCACGTGATGAAAGGAGAACACTGACATCCACAAATTGTCCAAAATGCTCTGGGACATGCGTCCCCCCCACACACACAAAACATATGCAAGTTTTAAAAAGAAACCTTTCTGACAAAACAATAGCGATGTGTATTTTTCCACCATAAAAAATTACTTGTCAGTAAATGAAAGGAATGCATTCCGAGAAGTATTCTGTAAGACAATCACATACTGTGTAGATATCACTGTATATACATGCAGAGATTGTGCTGGCTGTGTTACAAGTAGTTGTCCCCTTAGAGGAACAGGGTCATATATGTATTCATCATTTACCTAAATGTCTTTATGTCACTGAGGCCTATGTAGAGGAACTAATTAGAGTCCCAGAGCAAAATGACAGATTCTGTTCTGGCAACTTTACACGGATTATTTCAGTACCTTTAAGGACTCTACATATGCTTGATCTTCCCAGAGTTAAGCTTCACATGTAGTCTCTTTACTTCACTCACTCTCTGCCCAGCTACCAGCAGAAGAAACATGAACCGATCCATTTCCTTTGATTTAAATCAACTGCAAAATCATAACAGTGCTCTATGCGAAAGTACATTTTATAAATCATACAAAAACTTCCGATAGGAAAATAAAGCTTTTATAGGGAGCATGGTTTTAGACCAGGTCAGCCTTAATTGCCATGAATGTGAAAACTGACATTTCTCTGAAATATCATTTTTTGAAGGAGGAATGGTATTCACTATTCACATTTTCACATTGAGTTTTAGCCTTGATACATTCATAAAATATTTAAAGTCCATCTAAGACATATTGTTTCATTTCTCTTCATTTGCTGAGTGTACTTTAGATACCCCGGCCTCAACCCTATTTAGTCTTGGATTGTAGGTTTTGCTCGACCAGAATGTATGATATCAATGACAACAATACCATTTCCCATTTTATAAATTCGGAGCATTGCAAAACCATTTGACATTCTAAATCACATTTGGAGTCCCATGCTAGTCAGCTGAACTAAACAGCATTATCCTTACTTGGCAACGAAAGAAACAAAGGTTTAGAGACTAAGGTAAGAACTTCCCTTCAGCTGTTTACAAGTACAATTTGGCTAGATTGAACTCATAAAAACTTGTCTCTCAAGAATCCTCTGTCGCCCAGAATATTTTGGAGCATTCCACATATGGGCTGCAGAGAGACTAAACTTTCCCGGGACTGAAAGAGTGAAAGTCCGTATGGAGTGAGAATAAGCAGCCCTGCCATTAATCAGGGCGGGAGGACAGACAGATAAAGCCAGCTGCAAAGTTAACAGAAAACACTGGTTCTCCCAGGGTCATGGAGCAGTTGTAAAATGCCATAAGGACCCGTCCTCCCTTGAGTGATTACTGCTTCCCTACCAATGATGCCCAGATCGGCTTTGTTATCAACATTTACTACTAAGGATATCCAATAGTTAAGCCGCCCTCGCCTCCTGACAAAATGCAAGCCCAAGTTAATTCCCCCTTCTCTTATCCCACCCCAGAAACCATCCCAGCAATTACCAATCCTTCCCTATGACCTCCCCAGAATTTTAAAATCTTAATGTTATACTTTTTCAAATCAAAGATCAGTCAGCAGCTGCAGGACTACCTCTCCTCAATGTATTGAGTCAATAAATCAGGTCTTGTCAAACTACAGACTTGATGCTGGTCTTGGACTAACAAGGTTTTAATGGGGGGGGGGAAGGGAACACATCACATCAAAAGAAAGATTTATTCAATTAAAAGGGTTTTTTTTTTTTAAAGCATACCTCCTATCTTTCATTTTCTCAGTCATCATCCCTGGACAATGATTGCTAATAATTCAGAATAATAACCCAGACACTCTGCATGATACTAAGACATCAAAGGAGGACTCAATTTGGTTGAAGGGAGTATTTACAGTGAATGAAAATTGGATTTAGACATTATAGTACTATTTACCTCAATTAAGAAACCAACACAGTTTTCTATTTAAATCCCAGGTGTACAGAAAATTCAGTTAGCCTTAATCCCCAGCCCTGTCCAATTCGATTAACCAATACTTTGCTAATATTTCATTGCATCTATGTCCTTTATCTAAATGCTCTGTTGCCATTCCCTTCCAGAGTGCTTCTTTTAGGTTTTGATCTTTAGGTGAGCAGAGTGGACGTGTATGGGAACAGTACAGTTACCAGCATCACCTTATTGCTTATTTATAAATTCAGAGTCCCAAGTTTATCATGCTTCAGGCTATGATTTCAAAATAACAACAACAATAATTAAAAACAGACACATCTTTAAGTAGAACCTACTTCAAACTCTAAATATTGATCTTTTGCCAGACTGGTGATAAATAGTATGATAACTTGATGTGCTGGGCAGTAATACCGTTGAGCTGCAGTTTCTTACTCAACCACACAATCACAAGGGCATAGCTAATTATTTGTGCATAGGAGTATGCCATAGCCTGAGTGTGTAGGTCCAAGGACAGTTGTTAGGAGGAAAATCTCTCCTTCCGTCTTGTTGATGTAGGGTCTTGCTTGGTTTTGTCATGCTGCATATTCCAGACTAG
>BDUI01001032.1:131417-144168 GCA_002335545.1 Apodemus speciosus
ATGACTCAATACAAGTATAAATTATGGAATGCATAAATCAATTTAATAAACCTATCTCCTTAAGTATTTATCATTTTTTAATGATGAAAAATTTCAACAACCATTCTTCTACGCTTTGAAGTGTATCCTTATTGTCGTCTACAATCACCTTATTCTATAGTAACGTACTGAAACTACTTACACCTATCACAATTATGTAACTTAATACTGCTTGGTCAACATGTCCTGATCTGATGTCCCCAAATCTGATAATCAATATTTTTCTCTCAATCTCTACGAAATCAACTACAAAATATACTACACAGGACCTGAAGTGATGGTTCAGTAGTTAAGAGCAGCACTTGTTACTCTTCAAGACGACTGAGGTTCAACTCCCAACACCCACATGGAGGGTAACAACCATGTTTAACTCCAGTTCCAGAGACTCTGACTCCCTGTTCTGGCCTCCACAGACACTGCTTGCACATGGTGGAGATGCACAGAGGCATGGGAAAGATTTATACACATAAAAAATTTCTACATATTAGAGAGATCACACAGAAATCATTTCCTTGTTCCTAAAATCACCCCAATTTATTTATAATACCCAGTATAATGTAAATGCTCTATAAAAGGTTGCTATATTGCATGAATCATAGAAGAATCACAATAAAAATCTTACATATTTAAGACTGGGGTTATTATTTGCAAATATTTTAAACCTTTGGCTTAATCTATAGGTGTAGAACCCACAGATAGGGGCAGCTCACAGTTTTTATTTTTTAGTTTTGTCCTTTCCATTCATTTCTATAGTTAAATATTCTTAAGGGAATTCAGTGAGAGTGAAAAATAGTTTGAAACAGTGTTGCTCATCACAAGTCTAGGTATATGGAGTTTTAATGTTTAATGTCACTGATTGTAGCAAACAAAATTAATATAATGTCTTACTAGCATTACACACATACATTCAGACTTTCAATTTAAGGACTTAATTTACAGAACAAAAGGAAAAACAGAGTTCTACATTACTCCTGTCTCATAATCAGCCCCATATTCATACATTTGTTAACTTTGACATATCCTTATCACATAAATTCTACAGTATACAACAGCATGTATTCCTGGCACTTTTCATTTCACATATTTCAAAAAAAAGTAAAAGGGTGTGTTATCTGCCAGTATAGCACTGTGCAGAATACTTTCATTAGCCTAAGAAGCTTCTTTGCTCCACATTTTTATCTCTCTCCTTCCCAATCAGGAGTATGGAGATCTTTGCACTGCAAATAATTAGTTGCCTTTTCTCAAACATTGTACAGTTGGAATCCAACATTAGGTAGCCTTTCTTTTCAATCTTTTGTTTATCTTGTTTTCACATCATACAGCACAAGTCTTTTTCATATTGGCTTCTTTTAATTACTTACATGCGTTTTGAGGTTTTCTGTGTCATCCCGTGGTATTGTACCTTAGAAAACAAGACATACCATCCCACTTATTCACTGTGGTCTAACCAGGTTCTCATGGTGTCACTGGCACTGGGCTAAGTACTAATGATAAAAATGTAAGGCCAAATAATGCCACATATGTGCATGCTTGAACTTTTTCAGGACTATTTTGGTCATTTATTTAATCATTTTATTATTTTTGTAGAGAATTTGTGCATCTCATGTAAGATTAAGACTGAGTTTATTACAAAATTATTCATATATTTCCTTATATTTTTAAAAGCTTCTCAAATAATTTCTCTATGATTGAATTTAGGTACAACAGTACTGGCTGCTCCATAAAACTGGGATGTTTTGAGTAGCGGTTTGCTTTGCTACTTAAATATCTCTTATGTAGCTCTGGCCCGCCTATACCTTCTAGTCCTCCTGTTTCTGTCTCCCAACTGCTGCAGTTGTTATCGTATCGCATCACTCTTGTCTATGAAACATTTTGGAAAGACAAAGGTAAATTAGTTATTAGGCATATTTTGATAGCTATACATTATGTTTTATGAAGTGAACAGTTATGTCGTCAAATTTTTGTGAAAAGTTACAGTTAAAATGATTAGCAGGAAGTATGAAGAACTCATATATATCCCTCTATACCTTCTCCCATCCTGTTCTATTATCACAATCTTGCATTAGTAAAGGGTATTTGTTATGACTGATAAAAAAACTATTAAGCAATATTATAAACTAAAGCTCATAGTCTACCTTGGGATCCACCCTTTGTAATCTATAGATTTTTTAGCTCAGGATAAATTTATTTTTTTTATAAATTTAATTTTTTACTTATTTACTTTACATCCTGCTCATTGACCACTCCCAGTCACACCTCCCACACTCCTTCCCTCACCCCTTCCATTATCCTCTGAAGGGGTAGCCCCCACCCCCCCAGGTATACACCCACCCTGACACTTCAAGTATCTTTGAGGCTAGGCACTTTGTTATATCAATCGTTGCAATATCAACCAAATTCTGATTAATGAAAGATATAAAAATGTATAATTTGTACTATTTTGTTATAACTATATGAAGCAGGAGAAATTAGAATCACAAGAGGGGCCACAAAGACTTCAATCTGTCCAAGCTAGCTTCGTAGACAAAGCCCAGTCTTTGAGACAGGGTTTCACGTATGTTGGGCTGTCCTTAAACTTGCTATGTAGCTGAAGCTGGCCTTGAACCCCTGATTCTCATGTCTGGCTAGGACAATCAATATTTTCTAGAGTCCTAGATCTTCAAGTCTGGTTTCATTTGCTTTGCTGCCAGGCTCAGCTTATTCCAATGACATGAAAGTTCTGTGTAACTTATGTATACACATGAAGACTTTAAATGCAAACATGTTCAATAATTTGATGAATTATTTTGTATCCACTCAAAAAAAAAGAAAGATACTAAGTGCAATTTTCATTTCTTGTAAGGTCGTTAGATGTACTTGTAAGGTCGTCTTGTAAGGGTACTGATGATTTTGAAGAATGTATTAATATACACTCCTATTTGTATTTACTGAAAAGCCTCATAATGTTAGCATAATTTCTTCTTTATATGTAAAACATGGTGAACACATCTGATCGTGGGGGCTTTTGTTTTGGACAGTTATTATGGATTCCATTACTTTAGCAGATGTTGACCTATTCAGGTATTTGTGCCTGCTTGCATATGTTATGGCATACTGTATCTTTGAAAGAATTTTCATTTATTGATGATTATTATTATGTGCATAGTAGTTTATTAGCCCTATTTAATGAACATGGTATCAGAAACTAGACTTCTTCCCTATCAATTCTATAATTAAATATTTTGTGAGTTTCTTATAATGGTTACTCTAAGTGGAGGCTTATCAAATGAAATTTTCCCAAAGAAACATACTTGGGCTTTGCTTATTTCCTTTGTTTATTTCCTCTTCATATTTTCATTTAGATATATTTTATGTATTTTTATATTTACGGTATATACTTTTTATAATTCATTTTGTTCTAGGAACTTTGCATTCGTTTTTTTTCTTTTTTAATTTTCTAAGATAGTCATTGTTGGTTGATTTTAGATCTTTCCTTTCTAATGTATGCATTTGCTGTTATATATTTCTTTATAATCACTTTTTTACTAGATCTCACATTCTAATTATATTTTCATTTTAACATATTTTAAATTGTTTAAATTGCTCTGTTGTTTTACATACACATAAACACCCACCCCCACTTACCCACCCTCAACCTTACCCTCACCCCCATATATATATATATATATATATATATATATATATATATATATATATAAAATCACTATATAAATACCATTTCCAGAGTCAGTTTAGTGTTGCCACATGTATATATTTCCAGGAAAATCTACTCAGTATTGTACAACTCATAATGGAGCTCATCTCTGAAGATGAATCTTCCCTGAAAGGTGTTTCTTAATCTCCAAATATTTTTGTTAAATATTTGTAGGTATGTATCTGTCTTTTGTTGATTTCCAAGTAAATTTTATTGTGCCCTGTCATGATTTGTATATGCTTGGCCCAGGGAGTGGCACTATTAGGAGGTGTGGCCTTGTTGGAGTAGGTGTGTCACTGAGGGTATAGGCTTTAAGACCCTCATCTTAGCTGCCTGAAAGTCAGACTTCTCCCATTAGCCTTCAGATGAAGACGTAGAACTCTCAGCTCTGCCTGCATCATGCCTGCCTAGATGCTGCCCTGCTCCCACCTTGATGATAATGGACTAAACCTCTGAACCTGTAAACCAGCCCAATGTCCTTTATAAGACTTGCCTTGGTCATGGCATCTGTTCACAGCAGTAAAACTGACTAAGACAGAAGTTGGTACCAGGGACTGGGGTATTGCTGAGATAGGTCTGGTCAGGCCCTTTGCTCAGAAGAATGTGGAACTGGGGACTTTGGGTTTGGAAAGCAGTGGAATGCTTTAAATGGGGCTTAATGGGCTATTCTAGTAGGAATATGTAAGATTTTGTTTGAATTGTGTAGACCTGGACCAAGTGGTTTCTGTGGAGATTTCAATATGTGGCCTAGAGACTGTTTTGTGGTATTTTGGTGAAGAATGTGGCTGCTTCTTGCCCTTGTCTGACATGTCTGCCTGAGGCTAAGGTGAAGAGACTCAGATTACTTGATTTGACAAAGGAAGTCTCAGTAATGCCCATCATAGACTTTGTTCTCTGGTTAAGTCTCATGAAGATCATCTTGAATAAGCATTGCAAGATGAGAAAGGAAAAAATTAAAATATATAGTTCCAGTAGTAAAGAGGCACCTGGAAGTGAAATGGAGCTGAATTCTGTGTTCAAGGATATTCATTTGAATTAAGGGAGTGGTGAACTCAGGGCAAGATCCTACCAATCTAAATTCAGATCCAGGCATGGCAGTACACAGCTTTAATCCCAGGAGCTAAAGCCAAGCAGATCTCCGAGTTCAAGGTCAATCTACAGAGCAATATCCAGGATCATCAAGTTTAGGCAATTAAGAAGCTGGAAAACAGAAAGCTAGTGATAATGTAATAGAATAAGGGGACCATGTTCCAACTCCTACAAGCAGCAGAAATCCACAGATTCAGCCATGTTGCTCTGGCTTTAGAGTCAAGAGAAGGAGATTACTGGGATGATGATGCTTGTTAGCTGGAGCTGAGAAAATAGTGGTGATTAAGAAGAGTCCACACAATGGAGTACTATTCAGCCATTAGAAACAATGAATTCATGAAATTCTTAGAGAAATGGATGGAGCTGGAGAGCATCATACTGAGTGAAGTAACCCAGTCTCAAAAGAATACCCAAGGCATGCACTCACTGATAAGTGGATATTAACCTAGAATCTTGGAACACCAAAGACACAATCCACCTACCAAATGCTGTCCGACAAGAAGGAAAGAGTGGACCCAGGTTCTGGAAAGACCCATTGCAGCAGTGTAGGAGAATACAAAAACAGGGATGTGGGAAGGGGTGAATAGGGGGATGGGGGGGGGAGGAGAGGTAAAAAGACATATGGGACATTGGGGGGCGGGGAAACCAGGAAAAAGGGAAATGAAATGTAAATAAAGAATATATCCAATAAAAAAAAAAAAAAAAGAAGAGTCCAGCATAACTGAGGTGACATCTTCTGGGAAGTGTTTTCTAAAAACACAAATAAGATGTGTTCCAGAGGTAGTCAAGGTTGTATCTTGTGCTGAAGTTGTTGTTGGTAATGTGTAAGAGTGGTGGTCCTGGTTTTGACTGCCTGAAGCGGTCATGAAGAACAGAGCTGAGGATTGGCAATGTGAGAGACCAAGGAAGGACATTGGTAAAGGGACAGCTTCAGTTACAGTTCATGACCCAGGACTGAAGAAATCATGCAAAGGAGTTGGGGCTTGTCACCATGAAGAGAGCCTATGAGAGGTTGAAGCCTTTCCTTTTACACTTGCCAGAAGCTTGAAGGATCGATATGTGAACTTTACCTTGAAAACTAGTACTGCCCCTGAAGGCAAAACTTACAATGTATGGAGTTTGCCTATAACACACTGTGTGTATAAATTGTTAACTCTTAGGCTCAGAGTAGTGAGCCTAAATGTATAAATAGAATTTAAATTTTCAATTAGTTTTAGCTGATACACAAACTATAAAGTTTATATTGATGAAATGTTTCCATGCATGTGTATAGTGCATTATTTGTACTTTAAATGGTCTTACTAGTCAAGCTCCTAGGCTTCTAAGTATGCTAAAATCATTAATATTAGGGGGAAGGAGCCCAATGATCCAATAGATCTAATAAGAGCTGGTAATTTTCATTTGTTTTACTATCTCTGTATTTCTCTCTCATTCCCTCTCACTCTCTCTCACTATGTGTATATGTTTGTGTCTGTGTGCATATGTGTGTGTGTGTGTGTGTTTGTATTTGTGTGTGGCACAATTACCAAATTCTGTCTAGTAACACTGTTTTTATCTTCATGGAGGAAGTGTATGTATGTATGTATGTATGTATGTATGTATGTATGTATGTGCACATGTCTGTATATAGTTGCGTATCTATGTCAATGTGCCTCAGTTGGGGCCAGAGAGTGATGTCAAGTATCCTTCTTAATTGCTTCTGGAAGTTATTTTTCAAATGTCATACATGAATATAATGCATCTTGGTCATATCCACCCCATATTCTTCTTCTATGTCCCCCATCCCTCTCAGCATATCTACCATCTCTGTATCAACTTCACATCTTTCTTTTTTATAACCCACTGTATCCAATTATTGCTATTAATATGCTCAGGTACATAGAATGATCCAGTGTGTCATGGGCAACCTACCAGTGACCACTGCCACCAAAGAAAAGTGGCTCACATTCTCCCAGTAGCCATCATTTGCTATTTGCTCCTAAGTTAGGGATTGGTCATTGTACACCTTCCCCTCTCAATGAGGAAAGTTTTAACTGTCTTGTTCTTATGTGAGTCTTGCACTGATAATCACAGATTCTCTAATTCTATGTGTGCAACAGCCACGTCATGTTCAAAGAAAGAAAATTTTACATCTCTCCTCCCTACCCTTCAGCCCTTACATCTTTCTACCATAACTCTGTCCTATGATGCTCTCTGAGACTTTGGGAGCTATCATAGATGTTCTGTCTATGCCTTATACGATGCCTTATTCTCTACATTAACCAGTAACTCTTTGCAAAAAGAAGCTTCTTTTACCAGTTGAAAGAAATAGAAATCTATGGATGTAACAAATATTTATAATGGAGTTCGGCAACATAAGTTTAGATAAAACAATAGTATGTTCTTCCTTAGGGTCTATGGCTTTGTTAATCATGTGTTATGATCACATGGGGATCAGACCAAAAATCTAATCAAGAAATTGTTTAGTTACTCCTGTAAGCATCTATAACATAATTGCACAGTGGAAAATATTGCCTTGAATATCAGTATAATAGAATGCAGTGTCCGATGCCAGGGAAGACCATTGATGTCATTTTCCCTACAGAAACATGCAAAGCAATGTACAACAGTATAAAAGTAAGTAAATACAGGAACAGATACCTAGCAAGTTCAAAATTATTTCTCTATGTCCTATAAGCAAAGTGCCCATACATGTTATTATTATTTTTTTAAGATAGTGTTTTCCACTGAACTGGGAGTTAACTAATTCAGCACAATAACTGTCCTAAGGCCCTAAGGGCCAACCATCCTACGGACACATTTCCTAGCCCTAGGATTACAGATATAGGCTTCTGTCCTTTGTGTTTACTGGTTTGCCATTTGCTAGGGAGATAAACTTGGGTCTTTATGCTTGTGTAGCAAGTACTCAACTGACCAAGTCATTACCATAGCCACTCTCTTAAAACTTCTTCTTCTTCTCTAGTTCCACCCACTTGCCTAAGAATTTCACGAATTCTTTGTTTTTTAATAGCTGAGTAGTATTCCATGGTGTAAATATACCACATTTTCTGCATCCATTCCTCAGTTGAGGGACATTTGTGTTCTTTCCAGCTTCTGACTATTACAAATAGGGCTGCTATGAACATAGTAGAGTATGTGTCCTTATTACTTGCTGGRGAATCCTCTGGGTATATGCCCAGGTGTGGTATAGCAAGGTCCTCCGGTAGTTAATTTTTATTCTACTTGATGCATCCTAGAGCCACATAGGAAAAAGAAATCTTAATTAATCGATTGTGCAGATCCGATTGGTCTGTGGTCATCTGGTCTGTGATTTTCTCCACTGATATGGGAAGGCTCTGCCCACTGTGAGTAGCTAGACCTAGGCAGATATCCTGAAATGTATAAGAACATTAGCTGCGTATGAGCCATGGAGAAGGCACAGAGGAGGTCCTGCCTCTAGATTCCTGCCTTGAATTTCTTCCCTCAACAGTCTATTGTGATTTGAAAGTTAAATTAAATAAACTAGTCCCATATCCAAAAGCTGTTTTTTTTTTATCATCACAATAACAACAAGAACAACAACATTAGAACACATTCTACCAGCCAAAATTCCAATGGGTAAAGAGATTTGTCCAAACTTATCAATTTTTGAACATTTTTGGTGATGATTTATACCCAAAATAAGCCATTAAAAATAAATTCAACTTCACATGACTCTTAGTATTTCTATATTTTATCATTAGAATGAAGTACATCTCAGGTTATTTGAACTACATCCTAGGATGTCCTCACCTCTAACCTCTATCCATCATAAAACCAGTCTCTTTTGTGTCTAGCTTTCACACATTCTACAAATAGTCACCACTATCTTTGCCTGGAAAACAATATCTTTTTCCTTTGGCCTAGCCACTGGGTCAAGTCTATTTTTAAGCTAATTTACGTTGTATGCTTTGAAATTCTATAGTCATCACAATTGGGGCAGGAATACTTCTTGACCTCATCTATCCTGTAATTTTTCAATTGCAGAGATTTTGCCTTGTCCTTTAATTTTTAGAATTTAATGCATCAGGTTTGAGTCTTAGAATGTTTATATTTCTCTTATATTAAGTCTTTAGCCCAGAGCTAGGTACTTATTCGGCATTGAAAAAGCATCACTGATGGATTTTCATATATCAGTTTTTGGTAGGAAAGTTTGACTACTCTGCAGACTGAATTACAGACATAAACACCAGCCTCCTGCTTAATTCCAAAAAAGCAAATCACCTCTAGATTTTTAAGAGCTGATAATTAAGACACCTCATATATATTAATAGAATGAAGAAGGATCATTTTTCAATCCTCTCTCCAAATTCTTTCTGCAGCCTGTGGAGATCTGTTTTTGGAAACTGCATTAGAGACGAGGAGGGAGATGCTCTGTGGCGTGGAACAGGATCAGCTTTCTGCCCCGTGCCTGGCAGAGACTGTGACTGCCTTCCATGTGATACTTTAAATCAAATGAAATTTGTGGCGCCTCTGAGGCTTCTGCAGCTACTAGAGCTTCTTCCACAGTGGTTTTACATGATGCTAGCACAGTTGAATACAGTGGGATTTACCAAGGGAAGGGAGGAAACAAAGAGAACAGAAGTCAGTGTAAATTGTAAACATCATAAATTCCCAACTGTAGGCTGAGAGGAGGGGTTAGATGACAAATTCTAGCTTCAGGTTGTCAGTAATGCAATTAATATAAAGACAAATAGTAACATGTGCTCTTAAAGATACACACATGTAAACGGTCATAGAAGACTCTCTTGAATAATATGCACAGATTATCAAGACTTGGATAACAAAGGAAAAGAGAAACAAGGTTAGTTTTTATTTTTATTTGTTATTTTTTTTTAATTTTTGGTATTTCAAGATAGGGTTTCTCTGTATAGCCCTGGCTGTCCTGGAACTCACTCTGTAAACCAGGCAGGCCTCAAACTCAGAAATCCTCCTGCCTCTGCCTCCCAAGTGCTGGGATTAAAGGCATGTGCCACCACTGCTCTGCTCAGGGTTAATTTTTAAAATGAGTAGAACTCCAGGCTTCATATCAGTTCAAGGGATTCCCATATTGTAGCAGCTCTCTTTTGCCAACTTAAAGCTTTTCCATCTCCCAAAGAAGAACTAGGAAAACGTGTAAACCAAACTAATGTTAAAAGCTAATAAAACATAATTAAAATGTTTTGGGATGAGCCAAAATCTGAAAAATCTATCTTCAGATAATGAAATATTTATATTTAATAATGTTTCTTTAAATGTGATAGTGGTTGTTTTTATTTTTAAATCACTTATTTGAACTCATTTTACTATCCGATTTCATTGTCAGTAGAATGTATTCTTTCATGTATTCTTTCCAGCTTAAATTCTTTCCAGCTTAAAGATGAGTTGAAGTGTAGCGCCACTTGATAAATGACTTCATAAGTCCTCAGCTTGACTTTGTGCTAGTCAATCAGAAAAGCCTTTTCTGTATTCATGATTGTATATCGATAAAGAAGATAAAAATTACTTTCATCACCCCCTAATTTTCCATATAAAGTATTTTATGGTTATCAATATACGTCTATATTTAACTAGATACCCCAGAACTTAACAGCCATTTTCTACCATTTTCATTAGCTCATTTTGGTCAAAAGCATGAGGAAGCAGAAATGTTTTTAATGAGGAAATAGCTAGATAATGTTAAAAGACTCTCACTCTTTGAAGAAACAGGAACCAATGCTAGTAATGCAGCTCTTCTCTTTCTGGCCACCCAAGGTCTCTTGCAATTTGCTATAGAAAGAAAACAGCGAGACTAGGAGAAAATATCACTGAGAGCAAGGTTTCTTCCATGAGTAGAAGTAGAAGAACAAGATGAAAGCATGCTTTATAAATATTCAGTCCATGGGGTGGACAGACAGTCAGGTTTTGGATAGGGCCAAGTACTGTATTAGATAACAAGCAAGGGGGAAATGGGAGTTTTTCTTGTATTTGAAGATCAAAAGTCACTAAGCACCTTCTGTTTATTATACATGTGTTCACCATGTGTTTGCTTGCTTGCTTGCTTGTTTATCTGGTTGGTTGCTTTTGTTTTAATTATTGCTTTGATTTAGTAGTTTTCAAGACAGGGTTTCTCTGTGTAGCCCCGGCTGGCCTAGTACTCACTTTGCAGACCAGGCTGGCATCGAACTCACAAAGATCCACTTGCCTCTGCCTCGAAAGTGCTGGGATGAAAGACATGTGGATTCTGTCTCTCAAGAGGGGTTGCCCACAATGAGCAGTCCATCTTGTACTCAGGTGATCTCAGGTGAACCTTCTCTCTATTTTAACTGGTTAATAGTCTAGAGCCTGTGGTTGGGCAGTGGAGGGGAAAGGTGGGAGTGGAGGTTTGAGAGTGGGGTCTGGTAGAGAGGAGAAGAGGACAAGAGGGGAAGGAGAGAGAACTGAAAAAGAAGGAGGAGGAAGCCATGATGGAGCAGAACTAAGTGGCCAGGAGAAACCACAAGGAACAAGGGGTCATATACCTGGGGAATAAGTTAGTATAGTGTTATAGCTGCCCAATCTAGGCACGTAGCTTATAATTATAGTTAAAAAAAAAAAAAGAAAGACACGTGCCACTACTCCCAGGTTTATGCTCACCATTTTTAATTAGTTAATTTTATGTATTTATTCATTTATTTATTTATTTAATATACATTTGGCATTTGTCCTGCATGTATGTCTGTATGAGTGTCAGATCCTCTGGAACTGGAGTTACAGATAGTTGTGAGCTAATATGTGGTTGCTGGGAATTGAGTCTGAGTCCTCTGGAAGAACAATCAATGTTCTTAACTGCTAAGCCATTTCTCCAGTGCCTATGCTCACCATTTTTTAATGTTCCCTTCTTTATCCTTTATAAAGCCTAACTACTAACATAAAACCTATGCTTGTACAGATTTTTTTTCATTTTGTCATTGTGTAAAGATCCAACTAGTTTTCATAAGCTCAATTTAGAACATTAAAACCAATGTTTTCACACAAATCATATATACTCTATTTATCAAAGCCTAGTAACATGTTGTTGCTTCCTTTTTTGATGAGTAAATTCCCCATGTCTGACTTTACTTTTCTCTTCCTTACTTTTTCTGTTTTCTTACTGGAGGTGATATACTTGCATGCCTCTGACCAGAGCACTGTATCCAATAGAGTCCAGAGGCAGGAGTTCTGGTTTAGCATCTTGTAGAATTTGTATGACTGCTTTCTGCCTCTTTCAAACCAACACACCCATGTCTACTGTCTTTCTTTCAGGCTCCTCAAGGAACATCTCGGAGAAAAAGAAGTTGAGTTGACACTTATCTTTGACTCGGTGGTAGAAGCTGACTTGGCTAATTATACCTGCCACGTGGAGAACAGAAATGGACGGAAACATGCCAGTGTTCTACTGCGGAAAAAGGGTATTTTTTTTTTCATAAAAACAACTATGCCTTTACTAACTACTGATAGCCACTAAATATGTTTTCTGAACACACTTTGTATTTAATAAAAACTTCCTTTAACTATTGTCTTTTTTATTATTATTTGAATGGTTTTTTATTAATTTTATTTTTTTACAGTTCTGCCAATACCCCCTTCTGGTCCTCCCTCCCATTTCTCCTCCCTCTAGTCTCCAAGGGAATGCTACCCCCACCAGCACCAGGCCTCTCCATTCCCTGGGGCCTCAAGTCTCTCAGGATTAGGAGCATCTCTCACTGACTCCAGACCAGGCAATCCTCTGCTGTATATGTGTTGGGGGCCTCAGACAAGCTGTTGTATGCTGCCTGGTTAGTGGCTCAGTGTCTGAGAGATCTCAGGGGTCCATGTTAGTTGAGACTGCTAGCCAGGCGGTGGTGGCGCACGCCTTTAATCCCAGCACTTGGGAGGCAGAGGCAGGCGGATTTCTGAGTTCGAGGCCAGCCTGGTCTACAGAGTGAGTTCCAG
>BDUI01001032.1:156070-167129 GCA_002335545.1 Apodemus speciosus
AAAATATGGAAGGACAGGTGTGACAACAAGAAAATTCTTCCACAAATAGTCCGGTTGTCTCTGCAACTTCTGTCTTCATTAGGAGCAGCATAGCTCTGGTAACCAGTGTGCCAAGCCGCCCTCCTTCTGATGCCTTGACTGCACTGTTATCGATTTTCTGCTTCTGCAAATAAGTTTAGTCAGCATAATTTAGCACTGAAAACTCATTAGTGTTGTCTAGAAAAGTGGTGTCACTGAACTGCCTCTTGGTTTTCAAACAATTGTCAAGCCTGGCTGTTAACTTTATTTGCATCATGTTGATGCTTTTACTCTATTCATCTTGTCCTTCTTTGTGAGCAACAGCTGTGGCTATTCATGAAAATTTCTTGGCTCTCTGCAGAAGGCTGAAGTGCCTTTTAAAGCTGTGGCATCTGAGTCATTGCTGGCTCCCTAGCTGGCATCCTAAAGTTTCTGAGACATATGACATGGTAGCTCTGAGAGTGCTTTGCCTGCTCCAGCCAGCTACAATAAGCCTCCAATAAGCTACAATACCTTTTATTAGCCATGTAGGGATATAATTGAAACCAAAGTACCATCTTCCAGAAAGTGATGTGCTTCCAGAATGCTAGGTAACACTGATTATCCAGCTATTCAACATTCAAACTCAATATTCAAATATTAGCATTCCAAAACGATAAATATTCTTTGTTATAACTACTTTAGTGTACCAGAATAGAGAAATAATTTACTAGAAGGGCATGTATGTATTGAGCTGTAATACTAGGACAGAGTAAAGCAAGTGGAGATAGTACCAGGTATATGTGAGTTTCAGCATGGTCAGAGAGTAAATCACCATAGTCTGAACAAGTAATGGGCTAAGGTTCTAAAAGTTCTCATAAGGTAGGTGATTGATAGAGTTAGGTAGTCACTGACGATGGCTAAGCACACAGTAGAAGCTCAACAAATTACTAATGAATATAGTAAGATGTTCAATTTAGGTAGGTTTGTGAGATGGGAAACGACGGTCTGGTCTGACACGAGAGTTTGAGGCAGCAATATTATCTACCAAGAACAGTAAAATATATTCTGCTCATAGGAATAGAGCTTTTTGTCCTTTGGACTGTTTTATTCTTCCAGCTGTGCATCATCGGCAGCTTTGAGTCCCAGGTGAGTAATTATAGCTGGAGAAAGTCAGGGGCCTGCAGGTGCATCCTGTGCTTGATTGGAGCAAGGGCAGAGGTGCGAGCATTTCCAGGAGGTTCTTACATTAGCATGGCTGAAGAACATTTTCAATTCCAAGTAGAGTTTCATGTATAACAATGGAATATGTCCAATTTGCAAGCCAAAAGATCTTCTCAACCATCCAGGAGAGTATTTTTTGGGTTCATGTGCTTCTAGACAATCAAGAAACCTAAGCAATGTTTATAAGCCTTTTACAGTTGTCGGGCGTGCTAAAATGTATTCAACTTTTCTCCTGATCTCAGGCACCCTCTTAACATCAATAACCAGAGTTCGTTTCATTTAGAGGTAACAAAGGGTGGAACTGTACAAAGATTTGAACTCAAATCCTGTATTAGAAGTTTCAGGAAGTTCCACCTACTCCAAGGGTAGGGCACGTACATCTTGCTTTACACCTGTAGTTTATACTTCCTTTCAGTCACTAGGACCAAGACATTAATAATGGAATATGTTAGTAAATGCCTATCTTATTTTATAGACTATCTTATGATAAAATTTTAGCTACTTTCTAATCAGATCTGTTTTAGTGGAAAATATTGATGTGTTTTAGACATAAATGCTTGCCAGCCTTTCAAAATCAATGTTTTCAAGAAACCGCTATTAATAAGCATTATTAGCTATTCGTGGACTTAGGCTTAGTAAACTAACTTTAAATTTTTTTTTTTTTGCATAAGAGAACTTTGAGCAGACAACGCCTTTTCTGAAAGGTTCCTACTAAAACATATAAGGACTAACACAATAGACAGCTGTGTTCATTAGCATTCTGTGTCAAAATTCATGCATACATACACATTTGTACTTCAGCTCAGACTGGCTCTGAGCCAATCTAGCAAAAGAGGATAAAATAAGCTTAAAAAGTACAGTTAACTCCATGACTAAACATGTGAAGAGACAACCTAATGTGGCCATATTGGAAGGAGGGATATTTTGAAACAAAGGCTTCTTTGGGAAGTTGTGTCAAATTACTTGGCTGAACAGGAATAACAGGCAAAGCATTTGTATAAAACCCAGCTGCTGTTTCTGCTATTTGGTAATGAACTGCTTTTTGTATATGAAGATGATGACACTAACCAACTGGAAGTATGGCATATGCTAAGTACAGTTCCTAGGAGTGAAGCTGGATTACTTCAATCTTCCACAGTTTAGGGCCCAGCCCCTTTTGGATCTTGCGCACATATTTGTGCAAACGAGGTATGGTCTGTGACTAAGTGGCACAGCCAAACCAACTGGCACATGAGGCACTTGAAGGCTTCACATCCATGACTTTGGCTTATTTAGTCCTGCATTCAAACGCACTGAGATAATCAGTTACAGATATCATTGAATATCACAAATGCAGAGCCTCACCAAAAGGCACAAATAATAAATCTTTGTTCTCTTCTGTCCTGACTGTAAGGGGCCTATTTCATGAGTGTTTTAGGTCATTTCCTATGAAATACTTGTGTTTAAATTGACAACATTACTTATAACACATGAATTGTTTTTCCAATTATTAAAGTTAGTCACGAATTACAATGTTTATTTTTGCTTGTTAGTTATCATAGACATCTAATAATATTCTAAGGGATCCTTCTAATACTTTTTTGTTGTTGATTCTGTTGTTCTTTAAGACAACAAGGAATATGATGCGTATCTCTCTTACACAAAAGTGGATCAAGATACTTTGGACTGTGACAATACTGAGGAAGAGCAGTTTGCTCTTGAAATACTGCCAGATGTCTTAGAAAAACACTATGGATATAAACTCTTCATCCCAGAAAGGGATCTGATTCCAAGTGGAAGTAAGTAACTTTGCATTTTGTATTTAAAACATTCCGTTTCTTTCAGCAACTTCTATGGAAGCAAGCATGCCTCAAAGTCAACATTTTAGAAAATTGTTTCTCATAGTAGATGGATTTTTTTTCAAATTCAAATTGCTCCTTGTGTATCTTGTGACTTTAGAGCATTTTATAACATTAGTCTGTTTATAGAACTTATACCATAAGTGTGATATTTATTACATGGCTTTAGTTTTTGAGATAATAATGACACTTCATTTAAAAACAAATTGTAAAATTCAGCAAAAGCTACTTCGGTGTACTGCCGTTCCAAAGCTGGACTCCTATCATTGTGTTTCTACTTATAACTACAATAAATGTCACTAATAACTTTGAATCTTTGCCTTTCATCCTTGTTATTCACTCTGCCTTGTCCCTCATTCACAGGCTTATGGAAAAATCCACTTTTAAATACTGCCATTGGGAGCAGTATTTTCTGTATGTATTTAGTATTTAAATAAATTTTAAGATGTGCCCAACACTGTAGGTTTGAATGCTACTTTTCAGTAATGCTATATTGAAAGCTACCCTTGAGCTTGCAGAGTAAATCCAGTTTCGAGTAAAAATGAATGCTTTGTTCTTGTTAAAAAACATGTGCTTTGTTCAGAACATGTTCATGGCAAAATATAAGGAGAACCGATGCCTAAGAGATTATCTCTGCCCTCAAAGAGCTTTTAAAAATATTATTGAGGAAAAGTCAAGGGACTATAACATATTTGAATATGTGTCTGTTAAAATTTTTAAAATGCTAATTTATACACTATCTTGTTTACAAAATAAAAAGTTTTATCTTTAGACTTGATGACATTTAAGATAATTTTACATGTTATCACATTTCGAATTTGTATTTATGTGTATGTGTGTACCTCTGTGTGTGTGGGGGGGGGGGATGTTGATGTGCTTATCTTCCAGATGAGGAAACAAGGACTCAAAGAAGCCTGAGATTGCATAGCCTTCAAAAACAAAGCGAGAAATAGACGCTAGATCTCACTCTACTAGACCATGCTGTTCCTCAGTAATATTTATTCAAATCACTGTCAGTTCACTATGGTCATTAAGCTAGTGAAAGACAAGCAGGAACCAATTGTGTTTTGATTATTTCCCTTTTTTTTGAATTTCCCTTTTTTTTCTTGCGGATCATATGTATGTGAGTTTTAGTGTATTTATTAGTATGTACATTTAGTGCACATTAAATGATCAAAAGAAAACAATATACATAAACCCATTTCCTCAGTTAAAATATCGCCAAGCTCATTCTTCCCATGGTATCTCTATTCCTTTGTTTTGTTATTTCATGACTTGAACTACAATTCTATAGCAATCGAGTGCTGAAGAAATATCCTGATGCCACAGAGTAAATTTTATGCCTCAATGTCTTTCTCCCAAATGACATCCCTTGTGTCTTTTTCACTCTCACTTTGACTGTGATAGCTTAGACACCAATTTCGCTATTCCAACGATAGTAATTATATCTCTATTTCCTTTTACTTTCACTCTTCCACATAATCTATTAATATGTGAACATCCCCCAAAGTGCCAAAGCTGTGTTCCACAAACTTTTATTTTTCATTATTTCCCTCAGGATAGAATGTAGAAGCCTTCCCTAAGCTCGTTTATAATTGGCTGCTCACCCACATTTTTCTCACCAATCATTTTACTTGCTACCTACCATTACCTCTACCCAAAGCCTCCACTCTAGCCAAGTTATGCCTACGATACACATTGTGTGTTCCTGCATTGTTTTTGTTCACATTTGCCTTATATGCCTTTGAAGACTATTATTTTCCATATCAGTTACTGCAGTAATCTCTCCAGCCCTCAGTTCATGGTGGATATGTACTTTTTTTGACTGTTAGACCTATGCTATGATATTTTTTGTCTTATAAATTTAACTTGTAACTTTCCATTTATTTTTATATTACCAATTATAATATAAATTATAAGCCCCTTGGATAATATAGTGTATTTAGTTCATCTTCATAATAATATTRTGATTATGAGATAATATTAAGATTTAAAGTGATCTAGTGCCTCATAACTGTTGGTTTTGTTTCAGTGGTGTTTAGGTTAAGAGAAGAAAAAGAAGAGAAAAGAAATAAGGACTTTGCTTTTTGGTTTTTTTTTCTGTTCGAAAAAAGTTTATTATTTGAAATTTTGATCAAATTCCTTCCCCCTTCCCCAACTACTCCCAGAATGGTCCTCAGGACAAGGCATGCTTTTGACCACTTTACTTGACTGCTAGTCTACTAGACAATATGTCTAAAACATGTGTCACTCATGCTTAATCTGTTACAAACCTGAATGTATCTGGGTGCTCCATCTAGGATTTGGATGCTGTTGGCACTTGGAGATGTCTGTAATGCCTCAGGACTATGATGGGCAAACCAGCCATGATTGAGTTCTCAGAGCTTATGCTTTATCAAAGGATTCCACATCAAATGCAGCAGAGATTTGGTAGTCCATCGACTATCATTTTCATATTTTTTGAGATTTCACACTCATCAGAATGACTGGAGACATGACCCAGGATGGCGATACAGCGTAGATGGTACAGCGAGATTTTTTTTTCCACTGCCAACCATGTGAAAAACTATGCAACTTTTAGATGCAACCACTGGAGGGTGTTTGCTTTTAATCCTTCCTTCCTGAACTAGGGAATTCATGTTCTCTGAATTCCGATTTGCGAGTATAACCTGCAGAAGTTCTTTAAAAGGCTCTTTGACAATTTTTCTTTTCCATCAACATTTTGGTGCTAGCTGAGCAGTCACCATGTCACGATTAACGAGTTTTTCCTTGGCATTTTTAGCACGCATTCAGGAAGTCGATGAAGTATATGAATAATATACTTGATTTACACATGAATGACAGAGTAGAACATTTTGGACTTGGTGCATGCATGTTATTAAAGAAGCTTCTGTGGTCTGAATTTGCAGCCATTGGTACAGATTTAACAGGTTATGCTATATAAATAGAGACACATTCCTGCTGGGGGGGAGCCTAGTTCCAATATTGTAAGCTGCTTTTGTCCCTTACATCTCATTTAGCACATATTGACCTAAGACTATTCCTTTCTCCAAAAGTAGCAACAAGACCTACGAAGTAAATGCAAACTTCATTTGATCCTTCTTAATCTACAATAACTCTATAAATCAAATGAGTTTAAATGTCATTCCCTTTCATGTATGTTCAGTCATTGTTCTATACCTTTCCCACAGTACCCCACTCAAGCCCAGCAACTCAAAATAGTTCCACTGTCCAGAACTTTAAAACTGCATGAATCTCAGTCTCAGTCTCTCTTGTTTGCTCTGCCTTCCTTTCTCTCCCTTTTTTCCCCATTATGAATTCTCAGAAAGCTCAGATATAAAGATGTTGATCTTCCAGATGAATTGCTGCTGTCTATATTCTTTTACCACATGCCTATTGGGAAATTGTTGTTGTGTGGCTGCCATGAACCATAAGGATGAGAATATTTGAAACAAACATTTTCCTTAAATCCTAAGACTAGGTCTTCAGATTTTGGGACATTATTTTCCTGGCAATAACTATGTTTCCATTCTTGAACCAGTGGCCAAGATCTTCTTTATATTTTCTCAGGTTAGGTGCCTAAATGTGGCAAGAATTTGTACTTTCCAGTAAGTTTGGTCTATTTCTTCCCAGACTAGAAACATCTGTCCTGAGAACAGTGAAAGCAACTTTGTTGCCAACAAGCATCTGTATGTCAGAAGTGACAAGCAACCAAAAGAAAGCCAGATAGAAAACACCCTACTCAAACTGCCTAGAGACACAAACTAGAGAAGTAGAGATTTTCTCACCCTTGCAGCTGCTGAGTTTTGTGGTGTAAAGTACCCTACACAGAGCACATTGTGTTCATGGGGCCTAGTGGATCCTTGAGGAATGAACAGATGTGCTCTGAAGCTGACATGTGACCAACAGAACCCAGCTGTGCTATTGAGATCTTGAAATTGAGGACATTTTTGGCTGAGGACCATTTAGCCTCTCGGACCCATCTTCTCTCAGAGTTTCTGCACATATTATGAAGTGTAAACGTATAAAAAGTTATGGAATCAGGCAGAGGTCTGCTGGCTAGAAAGGGACAAGAGCATTCTAAGACAAAGAAATAAAACGGAAGAATCTCTCCCATAGTCCTTATTTAGCTTTAAAAGATGGAAAGTAAGTTCCTTAAAAGTGTTATGTACAGTATTTATTAGGAATTATGACTCTAGCTGATTCTAGCAGTAGCTTTGAACAAAAGTATATTTGTGTGAGTGGTACCTTAAAGAAGAAAGAAAATCTTTCACAGGCATAACCTCAATTTCCCCCCTTTTATGTATTGAAAGATTTGGAAGATCTCTACACAAACTATTTATGCATGATTATGGCAGAGAAAGACACCAGTGAGGGAACATATTATTATGCATATGACTGACTAACCATACCCCCTTGAAATTATGTCTCTAAATTCGACCTCAGATGTCAATATTTTTTTTACTTGTTTTCATGCCCAAGTCTCTATGAGGCTCTCTTACCCAAGAATCCTAGCTCTCTTTCACGAATTTTACAGGAAATGTTTCTCTTATTTCATGTATGTGTTAACCTTTCCTAATCTTCAGTCTTTTAATGATTAGGACTAGTCATGTGATTATTATGACAATGAAATGACAAATGACTAGAGAATCCATCAGCTGTCAGGTAATCCCTAGTGACTTCTGAAGTGAGGCATGCAAAAATATTTTTGTACATGGCCCTGTAAGTAGTCATTGTCAATGGTCCCTAGAATCGCTGAACAGATTGGACACAATTCAAGTAAGTTGTCTTTGGGGAGTAATAAAATCCCTTTCCAGGCAATCTAATGTCTGTGACCTAAAAAGTGTGAGGCAGAGGTGACGTGTACAACCAATGAAATTTAAAACATTGTTTGAAATTTACTCCCCCAGAATAAAATTAGGTGTCTTGAAAAGTTCCTTCATGCTAGAAACAATCAAGAGCAGAAATTGCATTCTAATCATCTCAAATTTTGCTAAGGTTAAATGGACTAGTTTTCTCATCAACATTTAGGTAAAGGTTAGAATCCATTGTACAGAATTTTAATCAGCAAATGAAGAGTTTAAAGCACAGGCATTTTTTTAATCAAATGAGCAAGATAAAGTCTTGACACTTAAGGAAATGGTAAAAAAAAAAAAAAAAATCTCCATAAGCAGTAATAGCTTTGTCCCAGAGGCAGTAAGGTGACACTATCATGAATTCAGTTA
Source organism: Apodemus speciosus (assembly GCA_002335545.1). Taxonomy (NCBI): domain Eukaryota; kingdom Metazoa; phylum Chordata; class Mammalia; order Rodentia; family Muridae; genus Apodemus; species Apodemus speciosus. The sequence goes on from BDUI01001032.1 coordinate 164,355, forward strand.
TATATGCACATTTCTAGGGCTGGAAAAGAAGGGGGAAGGTAGACAGAACATGGGCATTCTGCAGCCCCGTTCAGCTCTACTTTATCTTTCTCTGAGTTTTCTTCAGATGTGAAAAGGTGAAAGACAACAGGATGTAGACACGATTCCCACTGGTGAAATGCAAAAGCATGCCTGAGGAACTCCCTACCAGAACTAAGGCCTCCAGATTCAGACATGTAAGAAAATGAAAGCGTTCCTCAACACAAACGCTCACAGTAAAATCTAAGTTAAATGTCACTTTACCCACTGATCATACTTCATGTGATTCTTACACTTGTCCATCAAGAATGAACTTCCTGCTGCAGAAATATGTCTCTGCTATCTAGCTAAAGGCTTGAGAAATGTGGGGAAAGGGGAAATTTTTGTAGGGCACATAGTTTCACACACGGGAAGCACGTGTGTGTATATATAGTATCCTACGCATGCACCTGGCTCAAGGAAAGTGGTAGAGTCTGTCTCTGTAGCAATAAGGGACAGAATCCTGCAACTGTCAAAGGAAAATCAAGATGCCAAAGCTTTCACATCAGACAATGTACAGCCAACAAGTATGACAATTCCTGTAGTATTTCTTATAATCATCTAAAATCCAAATACTATTTTCAATTAAGTGGTAATAAAAAATAAATATTTCACTAGAAGCCTCTTGGTATGTATTCTTACATATCATCGTAAGAATATAGGTATGAAAATATGTTTCTTTGTTATATGGGAAACATGCAGAATTTTAAATTAATGTATTAACCTATATTTTTATAGATGCTCTTGTTGATGCTAATGTTCACCAAAAATTGATGGAGTATTATTTGCTTTAATGCATCCCATGTCACTCTAATGATACACTTTGATGTAACAGTCATATATAATTATGACTTTAAGCATACCCAAGTCCTGTCCTTGGAAGAGTACCAAATTATGCCTAGACTTAAAAAATATGCCATATACTCTGATAATAACCTCTATACAACTGCGAATACAAATACAAACAAAATTACAAATACCTAATTAATAAGTTTGCAAAATCATATGGTCACTACCCAGAAGGTTGACCACCAAAGACTCTGTTAATATGGAATTTTATTGTCTCTCTACATCTACAGCCAACCCAAAGCCTTGAAGTATGAAGGATACTGAAGTCTTCAAAGCCATACATATCCCTGTAGATGCAGTTAATTAGGACTGCTATTCTTTCTGTTTCTATTTTATTTGTGTTTCCCCTTTCATTATGCCCTTTGCTTTATTAAAACAAGCATAATTGATTTTCCCATCACTTTTCTTTAATATAATCCTACTTCTATAAATAAGTGCACTTTGGTTTTCTTTCCAAAAACTCTTGAAAGGGATTTTTAAATCCAGTTTACTATACTTTTAATAAGGTTTTAGAAAGTCACATTCATTGATTTCCCACCAATAATGATGTTACCAGTGAATACACAGCCAAAGGAGGGTCTAGTGACATGGCATTGTCTTTGATAGTGTGTTGCAAACTGCCAATCCCTGGATATAAAAAGAGATGCTTCTTGACATTGGCACTTCAAATGTGGATTTTTTTTCCTATCCTAATGTAAGCTCCTCCATCAAGATTCCACTGAAGCTTTTTTTTTCTTTGCTTAGTTGTGAAGGTCATGAATAGGTCAAATGTGCTTGGATTCTGTCTGTGCTTTCACAAACTTGAGATAAATGAGATTATCACCACAGCCCGCTTTGTTCTTCTCTGCCATCAGAAGTTAGGTAAAACCAAAAGGTGCAAAAAGACATGGCACTGTGACCTTTTATTTAAGGGGTATTATATATATTTTTATGTGTGTGCATGGGGGAAGCAACTTTTAAGGAATTTTCCCCTACTCCGTTGCTAAATTTGTGTGAACAAGTCAGAGTAAGATGTAGTGAGTACTCATATGTCCTGAGGATTGGATTTTTTWAAAAAAAAAAATGTTTCTTTATTATCACGTTGTGGTAACAAGCTTTGAAATACGTTTTCTGAAGGCTTCTAAAATGTCTCCCACAAAACCACAGCCTGCCAGGGCAAACCTGACTGCCTGTTGGAGACTGTGTTTTGAACCAGCAATGTTATAACTTGATACCTGTTTCTGCTTAGTTTATTTGGAACTGTTCCAAGCCTAACCACGCTGCCTGGTCTATAATTCAGGTGTGGCAAATCTTCTCTATGAAGGTCAAGTTAGTAAATATTTTAAGATTTGTGGGTCATATATGCTCCCCCTTGCATCATATTATTCATCTTATTCATCATGCAACAAAAAGCACTTTCAAAATGTAAAAAAAATGTCACTCTTTGCTCATGGGCCACCCAAAACCAGACCAAGGGTTTTAGAAAATCTAGTTTAAAATCATAGGCATTAGATATAGATATACCACCCTGAGGTGAGGGGTGAATTATCTTGAGCACTTGCTTCATATGTAGAGACAGCCAACAGGGACTCCCTGGCTAAGTACTAACATGTAAATTATTGGGACTATGTCTCCTTTGTTTCTTCTCTGCTACATACATTTTTGCAAGGGCATAAGATTCTTGTTTTTCCTAAGGAAAAAGAAAAAAAAACGCTAAAAGGACATAGGGAACCAAGAGGAAGAAGGAGGAGGGTCAAGTAAGAAATGGATGAGTAGTGAAAAAAATTAAAGAAAGAAGGAAAGCTAGGAGGTGAAAGAAAAAGCTAGAAAAAAGCAGAAAAGAAGAAAGACAAAGCTAAGTGATTGAAAGAGGTAAATGAGGGAAGAGAG
>BDUI01001032.1:167464-180201 GCA_002335545.1 Apodemus speciosus
AACTCTCCACTAGGCTTTGCCAGGATAAGCAGAGCCAATGTAGTGTGCCGGAGACTGGGAGCACTCCCTCTCTCCAAGGCTCCCTTCAACACCCACACCCTGTGCAGCTGAGCAGAGTGGGAACTGTCCTAATAAATTTCTTCTGGGGGCAAAAGTTTCTAAGATGCCCCTAAATCCCTAAATGCATTCTGCTTAGTTGTTAAATGGGAAAACACAATGGATATGTGAATGGGGAAAAGTATATTAATAGGAAAAGTATTTTACCCTCTTCCTTTCCCCATCCCGGAAAGAGACCATCAAAGCTGAAGTCTATGATAGATCAATTAAATCAAATTGCTGATCCACTTGTAATATCTTTATACATAAATATATAGATATAGAGTTTGCTTTTTTAAAAAAATATGACTGGGCACTTGAGAGACTTTTATGAGACATGCAAGTTGAGTCACGGAAATTATCTTTATGACTTCTGCTGTCTCTTCTTTCTGACAACTGCTGTTTCCTCTTGAGATGACAGGAAGTTTTGCAGAGTTCATTATCCCCCTTCTTCGATCACCTGGCCCAACCATAACAATTGTCTGTAAGCATCTTTTTTTTTTCCTGCTCTAAGTAATTACTTTTTAACTAGTTCTTTAAGAAATTCACAAGGGATGTGATCATATCCACTAACTTCCCCCAACTCCTCCCAGATCTGTTTCTATAGGTGTCTTTAGAATATTGCCTGACATAAAAAATAAAAATAGCGTTGGTCTTGGGAGTGTATTTACTGTGACTGCTGCAAACGTTTGTACACTGCTTTTTAAATCTGAGATGCACTTGAGGAGACAAGATTATTAGAGAAGTTGAGCCCTGGAAAAGAAATTATAGCAAACATTTCTATGAAATTACAATGAATATATCCACTTGATAAAAGCATGTCCTCCTGTATGTTTTGCACCACTACCATGATTCTGAGCATGGGATTTGTTTTTGTTTTTTTTTTGTCTGTTTGTTTGTTTTGGTTTGAATTTTTTGGAGAAAAGGTGAAAAGAACCATTGGAAAGATGCATGATTGATAGTTTATTTTACTATATCTTACAGATGCAACTTCTAATGATGAAGCTTCCCACATAACTTCTTTCTTTTTTGGAGCAGAAAGGAAAGAAGAAAATGAAGAGCCAGAGCTATTGATACATTGGGATAGTGTCTTTCCACTCTAGTGAAACTTTCCACCTTTCATTCCATTTTGTTTCATCAAATCTCTCAGTGACAGACCTCCCCACTGCCCTGGATGTAGTGGGTTTGGAGATTTCATTGCCACCTTTTCCCTCTGAATAGATAATCTATAAAGGAAAACACTTAAAATTATTGAGAAGTTACATCCCAACTTAGTGAGTAGCCTCGTCCTCTAACGTGCTGTCAAATGTACCTACTGCATGAGAATATGCTGAAATAGATTTATTAATATAATTAAATAATTATTAACCATTTAAAATGATCGACAAGAAATTGTTAAACAGGTGATTCCATGTATCTCTTTTGAAGGTTTATTTTGTTGTTGCTGCTGCCGCTGTTGTTTATCAGCTGCGTGCATAGAAATGTTGCTCGTTGTTGCTTTTGAAAGCTTTCCCGCTGCCAAGTGGTGAAAATATGATCCTGGAAAAAAAGAAGGTCATCTGAAAAATGTGCATCTGTGGAATAAGTTTCTCTTTTCAAATGGCTTGTACCAAGCTGTTTGATGTCCCCAAGCTATGTGCTGAATGTGACCACTCAAAAGCAATCAGTAACCTGGGCCAGATTCGAGGTGACAACTGTTGCTATGCTTCTGTAAGCACTGCTTCTGCTAGAACATTAGCACATTAGGCAGGGCCCTGAGCTCTGCTTAGTAAACACTGCTTTCTGGTGCAGCGCCTGTGTCCATGTCTCCATTTGTTAACAACACACATGGGTATGGGCGTTCCTTTATGGCAGATGAGACTGTGAGAAGCTTGATTTCTACAGGATTAATGTATGGGATAAACAAACCTAGAGGTAATTGAGTCGTGTCCTATCATGAAGAAAGCGGTAATATAGTCACCTCACTTTCTGAATTACAACACAAAGTAATTTATAAGTATCTAGCCTTCTCCCCTCTTTCCAGGCGTTGTATACCACTTCTAGACCCACTACTAATTCCAACCTTCATTCTTCATTCTTGAAGCAGTAGAATGTTCCTACTTACCTCATGAACACAAATCACTTCCCTATCTATTAGTCTGAAGGTCAATGTTAGTCCTAACGTTGCAAATGACAAAAGGTATTCTGATAAATCAGGTAACTGTGATTCTAAAAGAGATCACCTGCCATCTGTCTCACAATCTCTCATGTTAGTAGCAAACACATATAGCTTCCATAATATTTAGCAGTTGAAATAGGAGTTGTGTGTACCATTATTATTTGTTAGCTAAAAATTATAAAGAGAAAACACAGAAAGGAAAGAAGAAACACACCAAACTCAAAAGAAAAACAACTATTTATTAAAAGGTTTGTCTTCACCTTTCATCAACTGCTTGATGACTTGTTCACTTAAGAGTGCTAACTAACTACTCGGAAGTTTACCATGAGTTAAGAGATTAAATAAACTAAAAGTACTGAACTACTTCTGAACTCTGAAGAAGCAAAAGTGTGTGTCATCAATACACTGTAAGTAATGATAAGGCTCCAAAAGGGATTTACCCAGGTGTTTATAATTTCTTTAACTGTTGCAGAAATGGGCTTTTTGAATATGCAATACAAAAGAGAAAATATAATGGACTTTATTTAAAGCCTGCATCTAGAATGCAAGCCTAATGCTTTAAAGACAATGTCTTTGTTTTACTCTTTCTCTCTTTCTGTGATTTATAGCATATATTGAAGATCTCACAAGATGTGTTGAGCAAAGCAGAAGACTTATTATCGTGCTAACTCCAGACTATATTCTCAGACGGGGATGGAGTATTTTCGAACTGGAAAGCAGACTCCATAACATGCTAGTCAGTGGAGAAATCAAAGTGATTTTGATTGAGTGTTCAGAATTAAAAGGGAAGGTGAATTGCCAGGAAGTAGAATCACTAAAGCACAACATCAAATTTCTGTCACTGATCAAGTGGAAGGGGCCCAAAAGCAGCAAATTAAATTCTAAGTTTTGGAAGCACTTAGTGTATGAAATGCCCATCAAGAAAAAAGAAATGCTGTCCCACTGCCATGTTCTAGACTCTGCAGAACAGGGGCTTTTTGGAGAACTTCAGCCTATTCCTTCAATTGCCCTGACAAGTACCTCAGCCACAATGGTGCCAGCACAAGCTGATCGCCCTGAGTTCCATCCTTCGGATTCGATGCAAATGAGGCATTGTTGCAGAGGATACAAACATGAGATGCCAGCCAACACCCTGCCAGTACCTTCCTTAAGCAACCACCACACTTACTGTAACTTGCCACTGACACTACTCAACGGACAGCTACCCCTTAATAACCCCTTAAAAGAGACTGAGGAATTTTCAAGGAATAATCCCCTACTGCCATTATCATCCAAAGAGCTTAGCTTCACCAGTGATATTTGGTAGTGGAAAAAAAGTCTCAATTCCTCGGGACAACTATATGAGAATATGAAATTTCTGCTATACTGAGAATTAATTACACCTAAAAACAAACATTGAGGTGCTGAAAATGTGAAGAAAAAGGCACAACAATCATGTTTGTACTCAAATATTTCTATTTACATTTATAGAATAGTAGGGGAATAAAAGGTCTTGCTTTTGTAGTGTGGCACCTTGTCACAATATACAGATTTGATTATTCCTGGAGAAAAATCCGGGAATCCACTGAACCGTGTCCTTTTCAAGTAGGTTTTATGGCACCATATGGACTGTCCATATTTAGGAGTTTAGCATTTAAATAGTAAAAAAAAAAAAAAAGAAAAGAAAAGAAAAAGAAAGAAAAGAAGGGAAAGAAAGGAAGGAAGGAAGGAAGGAAGAAAAAGAAAGTGAACTTGAAAATTTCACTGAATTTAAAAATTCTGAGTGATGTTTTAAGGGAACTTCTACAAAGCAACTGAAAGCGTCTGGGAACTGTACAGGGACAAAAGAGATTGAGGCAGCCAATAGGAAGACTGTCCAAGAAGAGCCTTTGAGAAAAGGATTGAAATATTTACATCTTCTTCAACATACTGGACAACTCCTGTGTACTAAACCACCAGCTTATAACAAAAGCTTTTAGTTCTAGTAGACAAGCACATCAACTGTAGCCAAACTGGTAGGTAGGTAAACTGTGCATTTCTTAATCAGATGAATAGAGAGCTCTAAGCACTTTAAAAGTGATTTTCAGTAAACCATATGACTTTCTATATCATTGAAAAAACATTTTGCAACTTTAAAAATTTCATCTTAAAGTGCACAATTTATTGTTTCCATAAACCTTCACATTTAAATGTGTTTTTTCCTCCAACCACTCTTGCCATCTTCTTTAAGATTTATGTGAAGATTTGGGCATTGCCCTACTTGTTTTTCAGCCTCATTGCAAGTTGAGCTTAAATATATATGGACTGCAAATGTCTGCAGTTGAGGAAAAGTAATGGCACTATTCAAAAATGCAGAGCTAAGTGATTTGAGTTTACTAGTGGTAGAGCAGTGACTGCAGACTTGCTCCTTTGCAACATAGTTGTGAAATAGATTATTCTGTACATACAAAGAATATGCTCCACTATATGCACAAGGCTCCCACAGAAGTATCTATTCCTGGTGCTTCAAAGAATATATTAATAGGCAAAGCTTGTCCATCTCCATACAGAGACTGGGACTGCACTATATCAACACATCGTTGTGAATAACCTATCTCCTGCTGGCTGTACAGAATGTATCCCTCCTCTAGGGTTCATTGTGAATCATGACTTTTTGACACTTACAATTAATTTGGTGTCTGCTCCCACCTGATACTTGGGGGGGGGTCAACTGCTTAGCTGCTTATCAAAGTTGATTCAGAAATTGTACAAATGGCTCTTACCGAAAATCCTTGTACAATTAAGAAGAAGGACGTTGTATTCAATATGTAAAAATTAAGACTTTGTTTACCCCTTGTGATTGTGAGACCCAAAAGTAGTATCAAATATGAGAAAATATGCCTTGATGATTTGTCTCTAATTGCTTTCCATGATTGCTTCCCTGTGATCCAGCAGTGCTATGAAATTGCCTGTTTCTCTGTTGCTTTTCTACATCTTATCTGTTCAGAAAATCCATTTTTGGACCAAAACTGTGTGGAAGTTTCACAGTGATACATGTTTATTTCACACGGAGACATCAGTTGCTCCTTTGAAAAGTCCTGTTCACCATATGTGGGTATTTCATAGATGTATTTTTTTCGCACCAAGAATGGAAACTTCGGTAAAAACTATAGGTATTTCAAAATGAAATTCTATCAATTCTGAAGTGTTTTCCAAGTGTTATAAAGTTGTATTTACTCTGGGTGTTCCTTAATGCTATGTGTAATGACTAAATTAATAATCTGCATGAAACGAGTGGTATGTGTTTTAAGTGGACAATTGTACTTTTTACTATTTTATTTTTCACAGAAATCTAGATGAATTCAGATAGAATGTTCAGTCATATTTTTAAACTAATAGTTCTGTATTGAGCATGCCAGTTCTGAAAATATAACATGGGCCCCTCTACTTCCTTTATTTACAATGATTAAACGTGGGTAGCAATTTGAGTTGGCTGGCCACAATGCGTCCCTTCACTGCTTGTAGGTACTCAGAAACACAGCATTCACACTTGTACTGGGGAACTTGACAAGAAACCTTTTCTACCATTTTCAGGAACTAATGTGTACACTATCTATAAAAATTTATTTCTAGATGGCAATTCAAAATTTAATTTTCATCTGAGTTTTTTTAAGAGATTTGACCCATAAGGGTATCATACATATTTCATCTAGAACACAATGTATGCTCCCAGTCGCTTTTACAGTGAGACTTTTCCCTTTCAACTTTTTCACTGAATTTTGGAAATCCAGGAAAGCTTGGTTACAACTTGTCCTTATACACTCGAAACAAATTTATTCTTGTTAAGTTATTGCACACAAACACAGATTTACCCACTGAATTTTAAAGGTGAAACATTATGAAAACCAAAAGGAAACATTTAAAAAAAATGGTAGATATGTAGAAATCAAAACATTCCATTGAGAAAAAAACATTGCTCAGGATATGATACAGACAGCTTGTTCGTCCATTTCATGTAGCAAACTATGACTTCTGGGTGGGTTTGATAAACATGGTCCCTGGTCTAACCAGTAAGATAGCAGTATAGCTGTGTGTTTTCTGAAAATATTATATCACTGGCCACTACTTCTAACCCTCCAATCAGTCCTACTTTCGAGAATTCATTCAAAACTTTGACAGAGAGACGCCGTCAAACTTCCAAGAAGACTTGAATCCAGAGTAATGTTATATAAAAGGAAAATGTTTTGGATGTGGATGAAAGGTTAATATTGTGCAGCTGAATTCTGCTAGAAGGCTGCAGGGGGAAGTGAGAGCAGCTCAGTTGTGAAGAGAGTTCAGAAGGAGCTGAGATGAAAATGAATAGTAACCAAATGATTGCACTGTCATTGGCTAGAAAAGTGTAAGAAAAAAGAGAAGAAATTTCTGGAGCTGGAGAGATGGCTTGGTGACTAAGAACACTGACTGCTTTTCCAGATTCCCAGCACCCACACGGCAGCTCACAATTGTCTGTAAGTCCAGGGTCCAACACCCTTACAAAGATATACATGCAGGCAAAAAAAAAAAAAATCAATGCACATAAAATAAAATTTTAATTATTTTTTAAAGAAAATTCTAACAAAAATAGGAAGGTATGTCTCAAAATTGTATTTATAAGGCTTACAAGTATATAGAATCACTGATCTAAAGTCTTTGCTTTCCTTTGATATTTTGTTTTAAAATAAACAAATGCCCAGCTTGAGAAAATGGCTTCAGTTTGGAGGTTGGGGATGTATCTGTTCTGCAAGTATGAGACCTGAGTTCAAATCCTCACCTCCTGTGTAAAAGGATGTACATGCATACTCATCATTGGATGGTAGAGAGATAAAGGTACTGTGAGCTAGCGAGTCATAACGCCTAGCTGAGAGGTGAGATTTTGTTTCTCTGAGTCTGTCTTGAGGCAGAAAATTAGAGAAGTTGGAGAAGACACCAATATCCTGAAAATTACACATAAAATCTTCCGCACTCACTTTGCAAGGTAAGGTAATGAGCTGATACAATCATGTTCAAAGTTAAGATGGAAAATTATTGGATAGTGATCAACTGAATATGAACACTCCATATCAATGTTACTCCTTTGGGGGAGTAAAGTTACTGTTGAAAATCATCTGGCTCCGGTTCCTCTATTACTCATGCACTTTTGTTGTGAGATGCCTGATGCAAGGTCACAGCTTTGAGTAGTCAGGCTCTCTGATAAATGCATAAGAGTTTGATACGCCTAAAAGCTGTCATATCGAAGTTGCCTTTTAAAAGAACTGAAATCAGCCACAAGCAATTTCAGAAGAATATTTATTACTCTACTTAATTACTGGGTAAACAGAACTTGTAAAATTGTGTACAACCACCTACATTTGTTTTTCTACACACTCACTGCTATTTTCCTAACTATATTTTCTCCAGATGGTGCTATGGTCAATCGTGAATTTTTGTTTTTTTAGTGCCTGCTGTATACTGGCCAGTACATAAAATGTAATAGGGAATTTTTAAAAATCGCGATCCTTATTCTTAGATAGTTTATACATCATATTCATGAAGAAAGCAGTGTCTGTAATCCACCTTTCAGTATAGGGAAATTAGTATTTGCATGTGAATAATAAGTGAAGTGGATTCTGTATTGACTTGGGCAAGAGGTAAGTTTAACATGGAGCAAACAGCAAAGAAAATGGGAATTTCCCACATACAGAGCATAGCACATGTGAATACTGAGGAAGAATGAACAAGTTCTACTCAAGTGACAGCAGGGACAGAAATTCATACAAGACTGGGAGGAATGCTAAAGCATCCATATGGGAGCCTGGGAGCCAGCAGATTTAGGGAGAATCAGGAAGGGGAAGGGAATGGAGGCTGGGAAGCCATTTACGAGACTATTCTCACAGTCCAGTTGAAGTGAGAGCTAGAGATAAGTGGTGACCTTAAACCTCAGCAAAGGGCAGACTGAGAAGAAGAACTAGGCAGGATATAGTGATGCAAAAATGGAAGTGGGGAAAAAAAACCTAAGCAGTTCAATGATCAAAAACAGTAGTCAGATCAGAGGAATTTTGGGAGTGTTTAACCCATGCTTTAAACTGAGCATTCCAACACTGCTAGGGTCAGGAGAAAGCACAGCACTAGGCACAATTGCTACTGAAAACCCCTATGAAGCATTTGAAAGAGAGAAATTCTCTGAAATTGCAGTGCTTCTTAAATCTGGCTTAGAAGCAAGCACGTTCACTTCACTTGTAATTCCAAATTCACAAGGAAGAAAGGATTGAATTTTGTTCTCAAGTACCACTGTCTGCTTCTATTTAAATTCCACATCTCATTTTAAAATAAAGAATTAGGACCTTGAAATTAAAGCATTGAAATGATTAAATCATGACTAGTAAGATGGCTCAGTGTGTAAAACTATTTGCTGCCAAGCCTGACTACCTGAGTTAGAGCCCCAGAAACCACATGCTAGAAGTAGAAGAGCAGCTCTCAAGGGACCCCCATTCCTCTACACTTAATTACACAGAGGTGGGTGGAGAGCGAATGACTGAGAGAGAGAGGCAGACAGAGACACAGAGACATGGAGATAGAGAGAGAATAGAAATGTTAAATATAAGCAAAGAACAAAAAGAAGTGAGTTTCTGAAGATCAGTAATCTCATCTCATTCCTGGCTAGAGTCCAGGTACCCAAAATAGGGCGCATCACATTGTTGTTTAAATGGGAAAGGAAACCTGGGAACTTCTGTAAAGACCATTACAAAATAAGACACATTATCTTTTGGTCAGTAACTTTACAATTTTACAGAAGAGAGGAAATGCATGAGATTATCTCTCTACATCCTGTTTTGGACTAGGGTTTTACGATTCTAACTATATTTGTGGTGGGAGATCAAAGATTCTTAAAGATTCTGCCAGTTACACAAATCATTATTCCTCAAAAGATTCAGACAGTTTCATTCTATGAGGCCACCCAATATAGCTTTTTGCTGCTAACCACAACATCCCTTTCCCTAAACACATACTTTATATGCCTACTCATTGCCAACAAAAACTTCTTTTTTTCCAAAGGTTACTTTTATACCTATAATTATTAGTCTAGGTGGAAGAATAAGGATTAGATTAGCCTCATTTACTGGGCACAGGGTGAGACCCACCAACAAATCTACCAATGAATCCAGTATGTAGAAATACCTCAGTTTCTATTCTCTTCCAGAGAATTTTCCAAGCAGTAAATACGCCAAGAATTTTTCACCATCTTGATAGAGAGGTTGTGTGAAAACACCTAGAAACCAGAGCAGTTTCATCTATTTTCAGCAAGGGAAAAAATTCCTTAGCATTTCTACCCCTTTCTGTAATTTAAAAAATAAACACCTATAGACGGGTATTGGGAAATTTGTAGGCAAAGTGCTTAGAATAGTACTTTGCACAGCATAAGAATTATATTGCCGTTACTACTATAATTATTATTCTGCACACTAATGGCACAGCCACCTACTACTACCATTACTACTACTACTACTACTACTACTACTACTACTACTACTATTACTACTACTACTACAACTCACAAACACACACACACACACACACACACACACACACACACACACCACAAACCAAAAACGACAACAAAACGTGTGTTTTATTGTACTTCTCAATTGTAAAGGATAGTCTATTTGGTTTTTTGCGTGACTGCCCGAATGACAAAGGACACTCATTTTCCAGACAGCTGGCTAGGCAAGAGGTACATTTTGTGGTCATGGAACAGATCAGAGCTAGCTGGCCCATAGAAAGAACAAGCGTACAGTAACCTTGACCTCATTAGTAATGTGTTCTGAGCTAGACAAAAAACAGGACTCCCAGAACATGGATTATTCAGATTTGCTGTCCATGTTAATCAAAGTCCCCAGATGATTGCTTGATATTCTGCTTTACTTTAGCTAGGTTTACATAAGTCCAAAACATCTGGATGAGAAGTGAAAAAATGCAGATGTTTAAGCCCTACGATGGGAAACATCCAGATGTCTCAAATTTGGATTTGTCATTTTGTTCTTTGTTTTAAAAGAAAAAGAAGCCAAATGAAAACAAAATAAAAATCTACCATAGTCTTTATTTCCCTTAACCTGGGTGAAAATCAAGCTTGTTGATTATTGCATAATTCTAAAATTCAAAAGTTGATGAGGAATCTTTTTGATAATGATCCAGATAGGCTGGAATAGGCTTCATTAAAAAAATCTAGTCCATAACTAGCCCTTCAGAGAGACAATGGCTGTTACCATGAGAAGATACACTGGAAGAGTCGATTATACTGAACTGTCTGGAAAAGGATAGCTTAGGTGTTACCAACAGGAAAGACAATTTTTCTAAAGAAATATTTCAACTTATGCTTATTTTGTAAGAGGGTCTGTCTTCAACTAAATATATGTGCCAAGAAATAGAAACATTTCTTCTGTTTATGGAATTACCATTTAAGAATTATTTTTACCTCGAAAAGAACACAGAGAAGTAAGTCTAAGCATGAGCAATAAAGGTTGCCATCTTTGGAATGTGAGTTGAAGATAATCAAATTTATGAAGAAGTATCCAAAATGCCTTTCATCAGTATCCTAAAATAATCTTTGCTAAGTTAAATTAYGACTGAACTACCGCAGTCTACCCAGTAGGATTCTACTGAACTTCTATATCAAGAAAAGAAACACATTGACTAAGGGCCACACAAAGGATTCACACAGTAATAGAAAAGAACAAGAATTTCAGGGTCATCTATTTCAACTTTTCTATTTCATTCATGGGAAAATACGTCCAGAGATGAAGCAACTTGCACAACTGACCAATGAATTCTGGAATGCGGAATCATATTATTATGAGTACACTGATGGTAAGTTTTGGCAAAGTATAAGGAAATAGTAAAGAAAAATAATAACTGATTAACACATGAAAATATTGATCACATGGGGCACAGCAAGAAATACACCAGTTATAGGAGTGGGAGTTATTTGGACAAAATGAAGAAGTGTTATGAAAGTTGCAATGTAAATGAGCAAGCATCATTGTGCTTTGAATTCTATGGTAATATTCTAATGTAGGCAATATAATTCATCATGAATAACAGACTTTTGTGATTGCCCCATCTTCCTCAGCTGGTTAAAAAAAATCAATATATACAATATAGTTTGGGTTCCGAAAGAGCTTCATTTGTCATATGATGGTGACATAAAGTTTTAAAAGTTGGTAAAAAATGCTCAGATAAGGCACTGAAGAATTAAGTTCAGAATTTGAGCACTGGTGTGATCCTCAGCTAGTACTCAGTTGCACAAGCACATAGCCTGCCAAGCTACCTTCAGATTGAGGTGAGTCACTCCAGGTCTCTAGTATTATCTTTGGAAATGAAATTACAAATCAATGAATCTTGGGTACTTCAAAAGGCAAGGCTAAAACCTAAATAAGAAGATATTCTAGGGTTTCCCCAGTTAAAACAAAACAAAACAAAACCTGAAGCATTTTTTCTCCTGAGAGTTGGCTTCACTCCTCATTGTATACCAACATAATAAAGAAAAGCCTAAGGTAGAGTGTATCATTTTAGAGAGAATTAGTATCAAAATCAATATGATTCTTCATTGAGTTTGGATACTACATAATATTCATTATTTCCTAACACAATGGAAATTTATTGGAAATAAGAATATGTACATAAAAAGAAATGCAGAACATCTCTATAGAATGCAGAGCAGAAGCATTGCACCATACCCGACCATTTATCATTTCAATTTAAAAACATTAATGCTGCCAGTGGAAAATGAAAACCAAGTTGTCAGCAGTTTTCCTCGAGCATGATGGAACCACAAAGCCATAGACCAGGCAGTAAAAATTTGTTTAAAAAAAAACTCAATGCTTTAAGACAAGCCAGATTATTATGAGAGATATACTGTAAACTACTCATCTCATTTATTTTGCACAAATGCCAGTTCACATGAAATGAGTCTTATTGGTTGGAGAAATCTTTTTCACTTTCCTGTCCTTTAATGTGTGTAAACCAAGTTCTGAGCCACACTGTGGAGGACGAGGTTCATTGAACTTCCTCTTTGCTTTTCTATTCTAGCCACAATCCAAAGTTGATTAAAAATGATGAAGCCAAAGCTTTACATGCTTCCTTCATTCATGAAAGTTATTGAAACCTTTTTTTCTCTATTTCTCGGTCTCTTTTAATCTCAGAGAACATGGGATGTTTTAAGTTGGAAGGAACCTGCAAGGCCATCTAATACTCTTCTTTTAATGAAGGAGAAAATGTTGTCACATGTCCAGTATTAAAGAACTAATTAATGACAGAGCCAAAACTAGACTCAAGAGTTCCTGATTGACCATAATCATTTCATTATCCTAATCAACCCTCAACAATTCAAAGACCAGATTCTGAAAGCATTCACCCAGGATTCAGAAGTGGAGTTCGATGGCAGATCATTTTTTGAGCATGAGTAGAACCCTGGGTTCCATCATTAGCACCTCAATAAAATAAAATAAATGTG
>BDUI01001032.1:181593-193155 GCA_002335545.1 Apodemus speciosus
ATGTAAATTACAATATTATGATTAGGATATGTATTTGCATCAGAAAAGAACTATCAGTACAAGTCTAGAATCAGAATTTCTATATATAAATTCTAGACTTGAATTTACTGGATATTTCAGTACCAATAAATTACTTAAAGTGCTGTAGTTTCTTTCATAGTAAAATAGAGAGAAATGTGGTTATAATAATAAGTATTCAAGAAAAATGAACATATAAAGTGCTTTAAAAGGGGGTTTACATACAATAGAGGCTGTAAAATTGTTATCTGATACTGTATAGGAAGAAATGGTAGCTCAGCCAATTAATCTCCAACACTGAACATGGCAGGAACTGTTTCAATGGGATTTTCACCATGAAATATATGCAAGGAAGAATTCCTCTAATGACCAGGCATGTGTATTCATTAAATTTAATCAAGCATGTCCTTTCCTTGAAAATATTAGTGTAGTCTTTATTTCAACAACTACTTTTATGTCAACTGGTGTTCTTCTTCAAATTAGAATGTCTACACTAAGACAAAAGATCCCACAATAATTCTGAGTTAGTGGATGGTGATTGTCCCTCAGTCCTCTCCCACCTTCCCAGTACAAGTAATTCTGGATATTTTAAAGAAATAAGTAGTTGTTTTGAACCTGTCAAACTCCCTAAATTTCCACTCAAAAATATTCCAACAGGTTTAAAAGGCCAAAAATATAAAGAGAAAGTTCAGTAGGTCAATAAGCCACTGCATAGTTGTGGTTTTTAGGCAATCACAAGTTGAGATGAGTCAACAGTATGATGTAGATGCTTAGAAAGCAAACGCGGGGCTAGAATACAGTAATACAAGTAAAAAAGCCTGGTCTAAGAAAATCACTTGGCAGCGGATAGATGATACCTGGAGGGCCGTGCTCATATCTGAGCACCCACATTCTTATAAGAACATTTTAGTACAGAAAGATGTCAGAAAAGATGGTGCACATGATGTAGTTTCTGAAATTCGGCCATGGAAGGGAGGAACTGGAAATTTTTGTTTTTCCTTAAAAAGAAGACATTTAGCCAGAATATGACATGGAAACAAAATTAGATTTATTCAGTGTAGTCCCTGTGGGAGAATCAGGGTAATAAGTAGAATGCATGAAGAGGCAAATTTAGGCTCAGGATCAGAGAGTCCTGTCTAAGGATATAGACTACCCTTAAACAGAATGTGCTGCTTGAAACAGTGGTCAATTTTGTTGCAGCAAACCCTCAGAGATGGGAAGAATGCAAAAACGATTTCTACTTTGTGACTTTTAAACAGTTGTTATCAAGGAATATTTCTAAATAAGATCTGTAATTATAGCCCAGTGATTATATGCTTATATTATTAAACTCGCTGCTTTGACTTCTAACAAACCCTCACCATTACTATCCGATTAATCCTTTTACTTAACTTCATTTGTCTCTATGCTATCCTCTCTCCTCTACTCCTATTTCTTCTCCCCCATCTCATTTTCCGCCAGTCATAAAGACAAATATTTTCTCTCTATGACATATTTTGAATTCAGGAACCCCTCCTATGCAGATATGACTGTGCTTGTTCTAAATAAACCTTTGTTTTTGCTACTACATGAATGCTTCAATTTGACAACTCATTTCTCCCTCTTCGGCAAGTGTGTTTAAATTCTCCTAACTAGAATAAACTCATAGTGTACCCCATGCATATGTATATACTAAGTTTCTTCCTGAAATATTCCTGATTAGCTACAAAGTTACATGAAATTCGTTCTTCAAGACCATGGTCTGATCCAACTGTACCTGGCGTTTTCCTTCACTTTGACAGGCTGTGTGTCGTACTCACTTTCATTTTTAACACAGACTTATTATGTCTCTAACTTTTAAGTTTATGTAGTTCACATTTGCTTTTCAAGCAATGATACTGTTTCTAAAACCAAATAATGTGGATATTCCCATTTCCTGTATGCTTTAGAATAATTTTCTGATTATTTTTTTCATTTCTTAGTAGGTGTTATTGCATACTTGCAGATATTAAGAACTGTTCTAGTTTGAAAACTTTCTTTGCATTTTCAGAAAGCATACTGCCTGGTTAGTACATAGTCCACAGTCAGTAAACTCTGAACTGTCTGTCTGTATTTTTAAAGTTGTGTGAGTGCCTGTCTGGAAATATTGTTTAGATCATAGGGACACAGAAGTGAACCAAACAAACTTGGATACATGACTCCACAGAATTTACATTCTTAAATATGCCCAATAATATAGAACATATCAAATAAAGAGTGAACATGAAATACCCTTCTGCAAACCATACATGTGTGCCATCAAATTAACTTGGACTAAACAACATGTGAAGTAATTTTAGAAACTGTATTCTTATCCTTACATTTTAGAGTACCCATCAAAAGGGACATATGCCATTCTGGTATGAATAAACGTAAGTTTTGACAGCTTTGGTACTTGTCCTGTCTAACTAGAGTCTTATACACTCTAAGTAGAACCAAACTGAGTTAGTTAGTGACCACTAAGCATCAAATGGTTGAATTTAGCACACCTAAGATACATCTGAACAATTGTCTTTATTCTTTGGTTTGGGGGCTTTTTTATTAAGTGAATATCCAACCACTTAATTCCATGGGAATAGATTCATTTTAAGTCACAAAAGGATTGAAATCACAAATTAATGCAAAAGATGAAATAAGTAGATACTGAATAGCATCTAGTGAACATTTTTCTAGACATGCAGAAAAACCAATGTCTAAGTCATGGCTCTTGATTTCATGAAGACCAGACTAGGAATAAAATATAAGGAAACAGAAAGTCTGTCAGGTCTAAATGAATGGTGATCATAGATACAAGAATGCCAAGTGTGAAATATAAGCACTTCTTCATATGGAATTAAGTCCTCACTAAGCCAAAGCTGGCGTATGTATAGGGAGCAGTGTTTGGAAAGTGAATGGCTTAAGGGCAGAAATGAGAGCACCAAGCTGACAAAACCTGAACGCAGCCCAGTTCTGATGTTGTGCCTCAACACATGAAGCTGTTTCTCAGAGAGCAGCCTGAAAAGTTGAAGGAGCTCTTTTTCTCCCCGCTCTTCACTTCCCCCACAGACCAATGCAGACTATGGAATGTAAGTCCACAAACCGCCACATCTCCACTCTTTACCTTGTGAGGAGGCCAAAAATGTTTAGCTATGTCAGTGGGTCCAATAGCCAAACCTCATATTTTTATGCATAAATAATTGGGAGTATGTGTAACACTCTGTCCTCGGGGTTTTCAGGGACTAGGAGGGTGTAAATCATCTTGGAGTGCTGAATAAATGCAGATTGATAAAGAAATGTACACAGGTTTACACATAAATTCGCAGATATTAATATGCTGGAACATTTTCTTCATCAACCTCCAAATAACAGCTGGACCTCAAATATTTGAAAAAGATTTATAAGTCCAGCAACAGTTCCTTTGCTGTTTTCTCCTTTAGGAACTACAACTAGTGATTTTTATGTGACTTTCAACAGCTCGTCTAGGGCTCTGTAAGTTCCAGAAGTTTGAATAAGGAGACTCAATTTGAATGTGTAATGGTTTATTCAATTGCAAAACAATCTGGAACAAAATGGAGTATCACTTTAGGAGGATCCCATCAATAAAGAGAAATGTCATGAGTAGAGTTTTCTCCAGATCAGAGATGCTCCTGTTATTATTCTTCGAAGGATTCCTCTAAAGCAGCTATGCTGTCATGATTCTGCACACATTCTAAGACCACTTTTGGAAATCTTGATAAAATCATGGATAGGTTTTTCAAGGGAAAAATGTACACATTCTCTAGAAAAATACTGGATATGATGTTGGTTAGGTAACAATCCAAAGGGCTTATGTATATCCAGAAACCCTTCTGTGGGTGGCAATAAAGGTTAGTTGTCCTTCAAACAAAAAGTACCTCCTTTAGATAATGAGAACAGAACCTAGAGAAAATAGGAAACAGGAAAATAGATGATATAATCTAACAGCGTCAAATTAAGCAAAGAATATATACACTCTAGAATTACCCATGTGATAGATCTAATTCACAACAGCTAAACAAAACCAAAAAAGTTGCATGACTAATAAGAGGAATTGGTACAATGCAATGAAATTTTTACTCTGCAAAATAAAAGCACACTGTGCTTAAGGATAGTCTTTCAGAGTGTAGAAACTGTGACCTTTGGCTGCTATCATTTTTTCTATATTTCTTGCCAAACAAATGTTATGAAAGAATATCTCCAGGCATTTGCTCTACCCTGAGGGTTAAAACATGTACAGGATGGAAACTGGCAGAGTGCTGAAGTTGGCGGACTCATCTGCCTCACTAAAGCTTCTAGAGACTTCCAAGGGCTCTAGGGATGAGGGAGTTGTCTTTTTGGAGAAAATCAGGTCACAAAAAATGTCCAAGTTTTCAGAACAATTGATCCATGGCAGCAGATATAAGTAGGGAACAAATTTGTTCAGTGTAGATCCCATGATCTCAGAATGCTGTATTTTACATTAAGAACATCTACAGGAAGTACTTTTGCCAGGACAAATAATCATGAACCTTTCTCAAATGGAGAAGCTGTGAACAAAAAGCAGAGACATTATGTTTAGGAAAGAGATAAATGATTGAGGCTTTGAGACAGGATTCTTTGTGGCTAAAATTTTTAAAAAGAATTCTATGGCAGCTGAATTCGCTCTTGGATATTTTCAGGTTTCCAATGATATTTCCATTCTTCTGCCTCTGTGAAAACCAAGATCATACTCTCACTTGTATAATTGTTTCAACAAAAATTTGTTCTAAGATCCTCTTATAGACTTTGAACTTTTCTGGCCGCTAGGAACACATTCAAGAGCAAAATGCATGTGGATTCTATTCCTAAGGAGAAAATAAACAAGTAAGCAAGTTCTTATATGTAAGTCTTTTAGGTACATTAAGCAAAAACTTGTCTCAAAAAAGCATTGGAGCTGGAAGTTAGTAAAGTGTTTACATTAAATGCACAAAATCCTGGGCCCTGTACTCATGACCAGCTTTAAAAAAAAAAAAAAAAAAAAAGCAGGCAGCTGTGCCCTGTCTGTATTCCCAGCACTTAGGAATTGGAGGCAGGAGAATTGGAAGGTCAATTTGGTCTTTCACTACATAGCATGTTAAAAGTCATCCAGGGCTACATGGGTCCCTGCTTCAAAAAAAGAAGAAAAAGAAAGAAACAAACAAAGAGAGGGATGGAAGAGAGAAAACAGGAAATAAAAATGAAGGATATATATTTAAGATATCAAGTATAAAGAGAAGAAAAATGAAGTCATCTTGAGGATGTGACATGTTGATTGATAAAAGACTAAGTGTGAAAGGTAGAGAAGGATAAGAAGGTAACTCCAAACAGAAGATAACAAAACAAAGGAATAACATACATGTCTGAAAAGCTGTATACAGGATATTATTACTAGGTATAAAATGTGACAAGTTAGGAAAAAAATCACATAATATTTTATTTAGACATATTGAATTTCAATGGTTTTAACTTTGACATCCATTTGAGTTTTAACAAGGAACTGGGTTAGTGTAGTTGAAGTAAGGAAGCTATTCATTTGATGCTATGACTGTCTAAGAATAAACACCTCTAACTCAAGAAGATCCCTTGCTAAACCAGTTATAGATTTTATTTAACATTTTAAGGTAACATCTGCATGACATGAAATTAACCATTATACTGATTACTGGTATTCACTAGATTTGCAGTGTCATTCCTTCAGCAGGTATCTAGTTCTAAAGCATTTTCATCACATCAAATTAAATGCCATAATAGCATACTTACTAAGCACTCAGTCCTTTATCCAGACCCTCACCCAACCGTTGTCAAATTCCAATATGCCTTTGGACATTACTAAAGTACTTATTCTGGATGGTTCACTTAAACTAAATGATAAAATGATCTTTTCTATCCACTTTATTTCCACTTTATTTCATTTTGCATCACGTCATTGAAATTCACAAATGTAGTATGTGATAGTAACTCAAGTAGACCTCTAGGAAAGGAGCTGATGGACCATATGGTGACTATATTTCACTTTGGAGATGCAATCTAACTGGCTTTTCATTACAATTGTACTAATATATAATCCAAACAGCACTGTATAAAGGCTCCAAATTTTTCTAACTCACCAATAATATCAACAGATTTTTAAAACCCACATCATCTTAATGTATTAAGTAAAATATAATTTGTCTAATATAACACAGAGAAAACATTATGTCAAGATCACATTGGTGAGCTAACACATCAGTTGAGAAAACCTTGGCTGGTATCATTCTATAGCTATACGATCTATAATCAGTTATCCTCTTTTTTTAAATTATGAGCATCAGGACTTGGGAGATGATCAGTCAGTAAAGTGCTTTCCAACCAAGCATGAGTACCTGAGTTCCACTAATCTACAGCATGCAGGTAAAACCCAAAAATAAATAATCTATGATCATCCATAACTCAGTAATATGCTTCCCAGGGAAGAACACACTGATTGGGTATCCAAAACCAAATGTTCATCCCTAAAAACAAGCATATAAGTAACATTGTACAGATTGAGTGGGTTACATTTAGGAATATATATGTATATGCATTTATATATATGTATGTAACAACAATAAAAATAGAGACCATGATTGTGAAATAGAACAAGGAGAAGTGTGCTGTGCGACTAGGTAAGGGGGCAGTTTAAGAGGAAAGGGAAGAGGGAAATGATATAATTAAACCACAATGTTAAAAATAAAATAATGAAAAAAATTATCTTCCTCCTGGATGTATATCCCAAACAGTCCAAAGAAGATTATGGATGCATTGTACAGCCAAGTTTTAGCCACAAAATCAGAAAAAAATAACTGTACTAAAAGTTCATGGCAGCAAGTTAGAACATCTTTCTCCTCTATAAGGACTATATTTCATCATTAACATTAAAGTCTATGGAAACTGTTTGCTCTGTTAAACTTCATTTATATAGAATATCTGAGCCTGCTGCACCCTGGGGCCAGTTCAGGATTTCTTTATCACCAATTAGAGCTAAAATAATTTTCCAGTGCTTCCAATTATGATCACACCCCTGAGGGAACTAGCTTCTTGGGTGGGGTGAAGAGCAGAGAGATTCATATGAAAAATCTAGTATTAAGCATCTCAGGCAAGCCAAAGCAGCTGGATGAGCAGCAGAAAGAATTCATATGAGCTTGGGATCGGATTATATGACAAGCCCTGTCTTCCAGAAAACAAGGCCAGTTAACACTTGCCAAAACTCTGTAGATGACCACCACCACAAAAACTGTAAAATCCACTGAAGAGACCAAAATCTAAACAGCATTTTATCTTGAAATACATACATTGAGTGGCTGTAAATAATGCCGTGATGAGATAATAAATAAGTGCTTTGTACTTTCCATGAATCCAGCTAGCCAAACGAGTATGAAAGAAAGAGGTACTTTCCATGAATCCAAGAAGGCAAACGAGCACGTAAGAAAGAGGTTTGCGGTACAGCTGAGCCACATGGCAGTTCTATTTTTAATTTTTTGAGGAATCTCTGAACTAATTTCCGTGATGGCTTTATTTATTTGAACTCCAGCCAGCAGCGAATAAGGTTTCTTCTTTTCCTACACAGTCTTCAACATTTCTTGTCAAATTTCTTTATGGTAGCCATTATGGTGGGAGGAGGTAATTTTAAGAAGTTTTAATTTGCACTTCACTGGTGACTAGGGGTATTGAATCCTTTTTTAAAATCTAGTTACTGGGCATTTGTGTTTCTTTCCATTCTGTTAACACAAATGTTGATTGAGACTTTTATTTCCTTGGTGTTTAATTTCTATAGTACTTCGTAAATGCTGAGCTAAATATAGCTGGTAAMATTTTCTCCTATCCAGTGGGCTGTCTGTGCTGCTGACTGTTTCTTTTGCTGTGCAGAAAACTTGCTCATTTTGTGTATTCTCATCTAGTGATGTCTGGGACTGGTCCCTGTACTATCAAAACTCTGATGAGAAAATTCTTGCTCATGACCAATTATCTTGACGTTCCTGTTAGTAGTTTCAGAATATATATATATATATATATATATATTCGTTTTAGTTTTAGTTTTTAAAGATTTTAAAAATCATGTTTATGGGGAGGTAAGTATGTCTGCATGAGTGTCATTGCCTACATAGGCCACAGGTATGGGATTCTTTTGAAGCCAGAGGTATAGGTAAGCCTGAGCTGTCCAGTGTGTGTGCTAGAACCCAAACTTGAAGTCTCTGAAGGAGCAGCAAGTTCTCTCACCCATTGAGTCATCTTGAGATCTTCAGGAAGATGAATGATGGATCTTGAAAGTATAGTATTAATCAAGTTGAACCAAACTCAAATAAAAAGAAAAAAAACTCTAGCAATGTTTTCTCTTATATACAGATACTAGCCTATTACATAAAGATGTACATATATAAATAAGTGTGTTGCTCAAGTTCAAAATTTTAGAAGATAGACCAAGAGAGATTAATATTAAGTGATGATGGACATAGTATAGGCAAAAGGATGCATGAATCATGAAGGATTATATAAAGCCATTTTTTTGTAGTTTCTACTCCATCACAGTTACCCCAATCGCCACTGTATATATATGAATCCAACTTTTTGTGCAGGGAATTAGCAAGAACCATTTTTGTTTTCCAAAAGAAACCAACATGTGTTATTGTTTTGAGGCAGTGATTGTGAAAGTTGAACTTTCTTTTTAATCCCATAGACCATTGATGCAATAGGGACTAAACAGTACTAGTCACTGAATGCATTTGTTACATTGGCCCACTTATAAAAATGTTTGTTTGTTTGTTTGCTTGTTTGTTTGTTTTCAATTTGAGATGGGTGACAGGAGGGACTCTGCAACCTGATTTGTCTGTTTAAAACTGTATCAAACCACTTTATTTTAGTATTGTTCGCTGTATTTCTCTATATAAAATAAAGTATGGTTTTAAAATTTAAAAGAAAAGAGCTTTGTGTGTTTGATGACAGGGTCTTGTTACATAGCCCAGAGTAGCTTTGGGTGGCTTCACAGCCACAGTCATCCTGCTTTACCTTTCTCAGTGCTCAGATACCAAGCATGATCCAGGAGTACCACACCCAATGAGAATGACCTTCTTAGCATATAAGAAACAAGGTGTCATCATAGAAGTCTAAAAAAAAGGTGAGGTAGACAAGTTTTTTTTATCTAATCATAATATAATTACATCATTTCCCTCTACCTCTCCCCCCTCCTAGATCTTCTGGGTCTAGGGACACCCCACCTTATTCAGTTGCAAATTCAAGGACTCCACTTTTTTAAACCATTGTTGTTATATATACATATAAACAAACATATCAACACAGCCTGTAAATATATGTTTCTAGGGCTGGCTACTGGCTACTGGGTAACCAATTGGGGTTCTCAGCCTTGGGGAAGACCAATTCTCACCTCTCAGCAGTTGTCAATTGTTCATAGCTCATTTTAACATGAGACCCTTTGAAATTCCCCTGCCCCTCAACATTAGCATATCTTTTAGTGTGGCCATTGTTCAGGGCTTGTTTAGGCAGCCATGTTGTTAGAATGTCCTTGGTGTAGCTCCAGATCAGGGCTAGGAGTCACAAACTCAGCAGACTCCCTCCTCCTTTGGCTCTTAACAGTCTTTCTGCCCCTTCTTCTGGAATGTTCCTTGGACCTTAAGTATAATTTTGTTGTAGGTATATCAGTTCAGTCTGAACACCCCTCGGGTAGTTGTTCTCTCCATTTTGATTAGTAGTGGCTTTCAAAATCATCTCCTGCTTTAAAAAACAGTTCCTATGATGAAGAATGATAAATGTACTCACCTGTCTAAAGGGTAAATGTTTACAATGCAGTTACATGTTGAAAGAGTTGTTGCACATGAAGTCCTTGAAAATTTATTTAAATCTACATTTTTCAATAACGGTCTTGCCATAGGTAACTATAGAAAGAAACATCCAGTACTGAGCACTTTGTGGAGGGTATCTGAGAAGGTCAGCCTATATTAGTATCTGACAATTCCAACATCAGATTTGGTCACTAAAACTGAAGCACTTTTCTCTGGGGAACCTCAGAGGCAAGATATTAACATATTACAACTGGAGAAGTCCAGGCTAGCACAGGGTCTTTGTTTTGAAGAAATGTATTGGTAAGATTATTTTCTGAATAATATAATTGCAGTTAATAGTTATGTATAATATACTTGTGTAGATACTAGTCATATACATTTCAGATGTATAATCTTATTTGATCTACATGAAGATGAAGTTACTATTATTGTTCTCTTGCCAATAGGAGGGCTGAGGCTTTGAAGCAGTAAAACCTTGCACAAGTTCATTCTAATGGCCAGGAAGAAAACCAGAACTCATTATAAAAGAATATTCCAATGACTTGGCATTCTTTAGAACAGCTGGGAAGTTAAGTTTAAAAGGAACAGTCTAATTAGGATGGTATTTAATGGGAAAATTTTATCTCAAGCCTAAAACAATCTTGAAAATAGACTAGATGTTTCTCAAAGACAAGAACTAGGCACAAGTTACTTTGTATGCATTCTTGGGTAGAAAGAATGTGTTGTAGGGTAGACAAATAGTATTTCAAAAATATTTATCAGGTGATAAAAGGACTATCCAATACAATTGTTAGAACTTTATGCTTGCTAATTTTATGTCAACTTGACATAAGCTAGAGTCATTGGAGAAGAGAGAGCCTCATTTAGGAAATGCCTCCACAAGGTCAGCCCACAGGTAAACCTGTAGGATATTTTCTTAATTAGTGATAAATATGGGAGGGCCAAGCTCATTGTGGGTGATCCAATCCCTGGGTAGTTGTCCTAGGTTCTACAGGAAAGGAGATGGGGTCTTGAAATTAAAATTATATAACAGCAGAATAATCAGAATGAATAATTCAACAGAACACAATCTAAAAGCAGTCCTTAGTACACATAAAAATTTGTGACAAATGACAATTTAGGTTGACAATGGAAAGTTAGATATCTGACAAATAGATATTTGGACAACTGACTCATTTAGAAAAAAAGACAAATTGAAAAAAGAAAGGAAGGAAGGAAGGAAAGAAGAAGGGAAGGAAAGAAGGAGGGAAGAAAGAAAAAGAGAGAGAGAGGGAGGGAGAGAAAAACCTGAGAGTCCTCTGCATTACTCCCTGCCCCCAAATTCCTGTCCTTTTTGAGTTTTAAACCAAATATCCCCCACCCCCTGTACAGGTTGCTTTGGTCATGGTGTTTTACCATAGCAATAGTACCCCTGACTAAGACAGGACTAGATTTTTTTTAATGAAATAATATTGTTTAAATAGTTGTATTGATGTTTCTGTTATGTTGGTAACTAGAGGTGAGCAGAACAATCGTATATATAGTAATTATAATATAATTATATATTCTATAATCATATTATACATATTATAGAATAAATATATATTATATGATAATATATAATATTTTTAAAGATTTATTTATTTATTATATGTAAGTACATTGTAGCTGTCTTCAGACACTCCAGATCCCATTACAGATGGTTGTGAGCCATAATGTGGTTGTTGGGATTTGAACTCAG
>BDUI01001033.1:17867-38934 GCA_002335545.1 Apodemus speciosus
GGACTGAACCTCTGACCCTGTAAGCCAGCCCCAATTAACTGTTGTCCATATAAGAGCTGCCTTGGCCATGGTGTCTGTGTATAGCAGTAAACCCCTAAGACACTGTTATATTCCCAACTCTTTGTGTTTCCCTCAACACTGTAGCACAAAAGCACACTCAAGTCTCACATTCAAGCAAATGCTCATTTCAACATGGAAAGCCACGGGGCAGATGAAGTCCTGGCTGGGGGGGTGAGGCAGGCCCTGGTTCAAGTCCTAATACAAACTGCAGTATCAGTGTGATCTAGGGGTTCACCTGCTGGGAGCGTTCATGAAAGCCCCCATATCTCTCTGGGTT
Source organism: Apodemus speciosus (assembly GCA_002335545.1). NCBI lineage: Eukaryota > Metazoa > Chordata > Mammalia > Rodentia > Muridae > Apodemus > Apodemus speciosus. The sequence goes on from BDUI01001033.1 coordinate 18,205, forward strand.
TCTGTGCCGATCTCCATCACATGGGAATAGTGGGCCTTGCTGTGAAAGGTTATGGTGATATTAAATGTGCAAGAACTGTAGAAGACACATGCTGAAGTGATTCATATATGTAAGTATATGTAGGTGTTTCGTGTGTGTGTGTGTGTGTGTGTGTGTGTGTGTGTGTGTGTGTTTCAAGAGAAAGGGCTCTTGTACATTTGTCTCTTGTAAATTGCTGCTCAAGTAAGTTACTGGCTACTGTGACTGCAGAACAGAAGGGCCCACCCTCCAGCACCCACAGAGCTCTTCAGGGATCCTGTTCCGGTGAGACCCAGAATCCTACTGTATCCATCTCCTCGGGTCTAAGCCTCAGCTTGGAGCCCACTTGCCTATCTCACCCTCCTGGGTCCATCCCCTCCCTGTTTTAAAATCTTTTTTCTTTTTTTTAAAATTTATTTATTTATTATATGAGTACACCGTTGTCTTCACAGTGAAGAGGGCATCGGATCCCATTACAGAAGGTTGTGAGCCACCATGTGGGTGCTGGGAATTGAACTCAGGACCTCTGGAAGACCAACCAGTGCTCTTAACCGCTGAGCCATCTCTCCAGTCGCCTAAAGTCTTTCTCGAAACCGACAGTCACATTCTCTAGGCTTAGGAGGCATCGAAATGCAAGGATGGAGGGAGAGGATGGGCCGGAGAGAGCAGGAGCATGGAAGCTAAAGCGTGGGTCAGGAGCAGGGCTGCTGAGCAAGTGAACAGTGCGTACGCTTAAACGAACAAGGGGGGAAACACATTCAGTAGTGAGAGCGGGGAGTAGGCTCGAGGGAGCATGCCTGGGTGTGTAAAAAGTGCTGTGTGGGTCSTAGGGAGGTGTGWCAGGAGCCMCGGAAGCAGTGGGCCAGAAAGAGACTGAGATCGGTGACGTTCGGATACTGCGGTGGAGGGCAGGGCAGGAGTTACAATAAGTTGTGTAGCTGAGCTAGAAGAACAGACCRGACRGCTTGCCTTGTTCCTTCCTGGTCCATAACCAGGGTCTGCTCTCGACTTGTGCRATAGGCTGTTCCTGGATATCCTATCCACGATGGATGGCAAACCCTCCAAAACGGCAGGTCCCCGCATCCACGGGCAGGCCTGGGGTGCTGTGATCCAGGCAGCACTGGAAGAACTGAAGGGTACAGTTTATTGGAGAACTTACTCATAAATTTATAGTCTTGGGAGACAGCACAGCCAACTGGATCCCACCATATGGGTCAGAAAGAGAGTCAGACTCTTTTATCTTTAGGATAAAGTGACTTCCCCCTGGCTGGGAGGCACGTGGTTCGTCTTAAGTTCAAGATGTCTGTGATCATATCAAGCTGAACCCTGCTGCAGCATTCTGCTTCCTTTTTTTTTTTTTTTTTCAGTTACTTTTAATGTGCCTCCCCTCAGATGGTAAACTGAACTAGAAAGAGCAGGGCCATTTCAAATGCAAGCCTTGGGTGGGGCCTGGAACACACCAGACAACTGAAAATCATTCCACTGAATGAATAAATGAATGAGACCCAACAAGGAAGCTGGTAGGGAACAGATTTTTCGTATACCCATTTCCAGCACAACCAGAAGCAGCTCTATCTGGGATGCAGCAGGAGGCATGGGCATGGTCGTTCTGTCTAGGTGGGATCCTTGACAAAAGCCAGAGAGTACAGAGAATTACTCTGAGAATTACTTGCTTTGTGTGTGCATGTTCGTTTTCATGTACACACGTGCGGGGGGGGGGGGTGCATGTATGTACATGTGTGTTTCTGGAAGCCAGAAGACACCTCAAATGTTGGCACTACCCACATATTTTTTGTTTGTTGGTTTGGTTTGGTTTAGTTTTGGCGATAGGGTCTCTGGCTGGCCTGGACTTACCTTGWAAGCGGGACTGGCCGGCCAGTCCCAGGAATCCTCCTGCCTCCACCTCCCCGAGCTAGGATTACAAGCATTTTCCCACGGGTTCTGGATAGGAACTCAAGCTCTCAAGCACTTTGCCAAAGGAGCTATCCCCCATTCCTAGGAGCCCTTGTCCAGCAGGCAACCTCCAATTTCTCAGCTCCTCGCCTACTTTAGATCCGAACCATAACCCAGGAGGCTGCATACACCGGACGCTCCCGGGAAAAGCAGAGATGTCAAGCACTCAGATCAAGAGAAGCACGTGCGTCGTGGGAAAGGAGGCAAGGGGCTGAGATAGTGACTCTCAAAGCAGGTGTCAGGAAACAGGCCAAGGGGGCGAGTCAGGTGCCCTGAGTCTACCAGGTTCCCGGGACCTTTGGCAGCACTTGGCYTCCCGCCTGAGAAAGCTGCCGCGCCACTCCCCGCAGTTCTGCCCCCCGATTGGCCAATATCCCCATCCGTCATCCCACCTCGACCAATGGGACCGGCGAGATAACGGAAGCCGGAACAGGAAGTGCAGCAGGGGCCCCTCTCCAGTGGCTTCTCCCGTTAGCAGCTGTTACGGGCTGTCATGAGAGGCTTCGGGCCAGGCTTGAGGGCTCGGCGCCTGCTCCCACTGCGGTACCCGCCGCGGCCTCCGCGGCCTCGCGGGACTAGGCTGTGCAGCGGGCATACGGCTAGCGCCATGGACGAGCTGCTGCGGCGAGCCGTGCCACCCACGCCGGCCTACGAGCTGCGCGAGAAGACGCCGGCGCCCGCCGAGGGCCAGTGCGCCGACTTCGTGAGCTTCTACGGCGGCCTGGCCGAGGCGTCCCAGCGCGCCGAGCTGCTCAGCCGCCTGGCCCAGGGCTTCGGCGTGGACCACGGCCAGGTGGCCGAGCAGAGCGCCGGAGTGCTGCAGCTGCGCCAGCAGTCGCGCGAGGCGGCCGTGCTGCTGCAGGCGGAGGACCGGCTACGCTATGCGCTCGTGCCGCGGTACCGTGGCCTCTTCCACCACATCAGCAAGCTGGACGGCGGCGTGCGCTTCCTGGTGCAGCTGCGGGCCGATCTGCTGGAGGCGCAGTCCCTCAAGCTGGTGGAGGGGCCGCACGTCCGGGTAAGGCCCCGCCCGGGCCACCGCGACCCCGGGGTCACCGCCCCGGGGCCCTGCCCCTACCCACTTCCCCAGGCCCTGACCCGAGCCCCAGCAGCCCTCCAGCCACACCTCACCGGCCTCAGGTACACAGTGCTTACTGCGCGGTTGGTAGCACTGTCCTCGGGGTAACTGGCAGGTGTGGCACCCATTGCGCTTACTTCGGAATAGCTCTAGTTTTAACCGCGCTGTACTTGAACAAGGATGGAACACGGCGTTGGGCAAAGTTTGGGCACCTCCCGCGAGCGCGGCACTGCCCTAACAGGTTACACGAAATGCACAAACATGGCCAGAAGTCAAGGTCACCACGGGCTGGGTCTCTAGAGCCTCCGGCCCTCTTTCTGTGGTCTGACTCTGGACAAGAGATTTGATTCCGAACCCAGCCCCAGATGCAGTGATTCTAAGTTTACTTTTTAGTACCTGTGCCAGTCAGCAGCTTAGCCAGCGAGATCACGTATGGTACAGATAACGGAGGTGTACATAGCTGTGACCCAAAAGATTGTCTAGCATTGCTGCCAGCCGTTAATATTCGATAGAGGGGAACACTGACCCCGAGTTCGTGCACAATGATAACCACCATTTCAGAAGTCCCCTGCATTCAAAGCCTCATCTGCTTTTTAAAACTCAGTGGTGTGATTATGTCCTGACCTGCTCGAGAACTCTAAACCAGGCATGACTTTTTTTTTTTACTTCCATTCCGTCCTTTTGGTTTACCTGTATCTCCATTACAGTGAAGGACATAACGTGATGAGCTGCCCAAGACCTCCGATATACCTCCCTGACCCAGGCTCCATTGCACTGCCCAGCGCCATGCTATGTGAGGGTTTACCGACTTTCTTCTCATGTTGGTTGCTTAGCCCTTGGTGTAGTTAAGGGATTAACATGAGCAATAGACAACACTGAATATGACCAGATTTTCCAAGATAGCTATTCATTTCTGAGGCTAGTACCCAGGGCTGTAAGCTGTCATCCACACAAGTCTCCAACTGGAAAACCGGTGCTCATTGGGTATCACAGAATCTGTCTTAGTTTCTGTGACATCTCCTTCCAGGCTCTGCCGCAGTCTGAGTGGCTGCTCCCTTGTATTCCAAGCTCTGTGGTGTCTGAAATGTCCCCACAACTATACAGTTGGTTCTTTGAAGACTGGAACCTTGTCCTAAATCTTGTGCATGGTAAAATGATGCCTGAGTCCTTGGAGATAGGCTCCAGAGAAGCAGAGGTTTTTGAGGTCAGACTGCTCCATGCTTGGCCCCAGGGTTCAGAACTAGGGAAGAGGTCAGGAAGGGCCTGGAAGACTCAGGAGTAGCCGCAAAGCAAACCCAGCAGCTCTTCCGTGGCTTCTAACCCCATCCAGTTCCAGATTCTTTGATTCTGGAAGTCCCTTTTCCAACTAGAGTCGCTGACACCGGAACACTGAGTCTGACTTTGGTGAGGAGCTTGCCTCTGGCAATCAGAAGCAAGCCGTGCACAGACACGCATACACGTTCCCTTGCTTTTTGGCCTGGCTGTCCTTCATGTAAGGGAGACAGACACTGCCTGCTGCTGGCCCCAAGTCATGAATGAGGCTTAGCCATATTTATCTACGTTGGAGGCCTTTTGCGTCTCTATGCAGATCGAGGCTGACTGCCATGTTTAACTGTATACAGTTAAGCCAGTCAATTGTTTTGTGCTTCACATGATTTTATAACACATCAGTTAAGTCATTCTGAGAATAGAGGTCTCATTCCTATCCCTAGCATTTGTCAGTCAGGCTCTGGTGCTGCTACCTATCACTAGAGGAGCGGCAGCCGTCTGGGTATATACATGCATATGCTCTCGTGTGTGGAGGGCAGACGGCAGCCTGGAATATCATCACCCTCAGAAGCTGTATACCTTTTTTATGTTTTGAGGCAGGACCTCTCACAGAGACTTGGGACTCACTAGTTAGACGGACTGCTCAGTAAGCCCCAGAAATATTCCCGTCCCACTTTCCCAGCGGCAGCTGATAAAGTGCATCACTGCATTGGCCTTGCTTTTAAAGATTATGTGTACCGGTGTTCTGCTCGCATGTATCCAGATGCACATAGTTCCTGCGAAGGCCAGAAGAGGGCCTCAGATCCCCGGAACTGGAATTGCAGTCAGTTGAGAGCTGCCCTGTGGATGCTGGGGCCCGAACCCAGTTCCTCTGCAAGAGCAGTCGGTGCTCCTAACCTTTGAACCACAGCTTCTGGCACCCTCCCCTCCATCCCCCCCCCCCAGCACTTTTAAATCACTGGGGCTGGGGATCAAATTCGGGGATGCTCTTAATTGACTGAGTTATCTCCTCAGCCCTGCACAGTGCCTTTTAAAAAACAGACATACATGTTTAGAGCAGTTTTAGGATCACAGCAAACCGGAGTATAAGGTACAAACCTCCCCACAAGTCTCCCTGCCCTATACGGGCACAGAGTCCCCATTATCAGCATACCCAGCAGGTACCACTGTTAGGTGTCCTGTGATTTTAGTGTGCGGGTACCTGTGTTCACAAGGCCACTCAGGTGAGGACAAAAACACCAGTTTTGCTCACAAGGCTTTAGAGCTGACTGTGTAGGCCTCTAGGGCCTTGTTTGCCTGTTTTTTTTTTTGTTTTGTTTTTTTGTTTTTTTGTTTTTTTGAGACAGGATTTCTCTGTGTAGCCCTAGCTGTTCTGGAACTAGCTCTGTAAGCCAGGCTGGCCTCAAGCTGAGAGACCTGCCTACCTCTGCCTCCTGAGTGCTGGAATTAAAGGCGTGGGCCACCACCACCTAATTTCCAGGACCTTCTTAAATGCTGTGGGTTTTTTTTAGGAAATGTCTCAATTTCCTTTCCTTTGCTGTGACTGACCATTCTGACCAAAGCAACTTAAGGAGAAAAGTGTTTATTTGGCTCACAGATTACAGAAGGAAGCCAAGGGATCCTGGAGCTGAGACGTGGAGGGATGCTACTTACTGGTTTGCTCCTTGTTACCTTTGCTAATACAGTTCAGGCCCACACCCACAGTGGGTTGGGCCCTCCCGTGTCAATCATCAGTCCAGCAAATGCCTCCCCCAGGCAGTCTGATAGAGGAGTGCCTCAGTGCAGTTTCCTTCTTCCCAAGTGTTCTAGGTTGACAGCTGAATCTACATAGGGCAGGAATGTGCTCACTGCTCAGTGTCCCCAGTTCTCAGGGCTACCAGCTGACAGGTTGCCTGGCCTCCCATGTGACCTTCATATTGTCTGGATACTTGGTTCCTGCGCTTGCTCCTGAGGCCTCCCATCATAGGGCTCATATCTCTGTGTGTTGGACCTGGGGGGCGCCGTCACTTCAGAGTGAGTGAAGCAAATGGCGGCCCCGGTCACGTGCTGATCCCATGTGTTCTCCAGCACGCGATGATTCCGCGAGTTTCCCAGGACGCAGTAGAAGCTCTGAGTGAGGAGACAAGTCTGTTCTAGCCATTGTCTGCTGTGGTATGGTTGAGATGTTTCACTAAGTTCCTTAACTCCATGGCACTCTTGGGCTGTACCACTGAGCTGAGGCTGACCTCAGGGGAGCTCCAGGTCAGCTACTTAGTAAGAAGCCAACCTGGGCTACATAAGACCTTGATTCAAAGCACCAAAATGGACCCCATAAAGAAGAGGACATGAATGGATTATTCAGTATGGGGACTAATATAAAATCCTAAAAGCAATGTTTCTGTGCCAGGAAGTTTCCCTTGGTTACAAGTTAAACCGTGTTGTTTAAAGAAAAATAAGTTGCCAAGTTCAAAGGCTCTTTGCTCTGCTTGGCTGGGTGGTCTCTCTGGAGAAAGGGCAGTGAGGGCTTTGGGCTTAAAGAGGCACCAGGTCCGACCTGAGCCGGCACTGGGTCTTGGGTTCCTGTGTGTAGTTTCATCTCTGATATGCCCTCTGGTGACCAGGGAGCAGTGCACGAGGTGGTACTCAGTGTAGCCACAGAGGGACTCCTAGCAGGAGCTGCGTCCCCAACAGAGGCCGCAGTTCTGCTCCACTCCTGCATGGTGGCGCCTGCCTGGGGCTGTATCTGTGGGTGTATGGGAGGGTGCCAGGGGAAATACCCATCGGGTGGAGTTGGCAGGCTCTTCTCCACACACTTGCAGCAGCCTCTGTGGTCATCAATTACATTTCTTTTAGGTAAAGTGCAGCGAAGGAAGGGAAGCGTTTAGCAGTTGGCAGGCTCCAGACCAAAGTTGGCGGTTAGAACCCCAGAAGGACTCTGGACAAGCGGTTTGGGATAGGATTCATAGTAAAGTTGGGGGTAGTGACCCTTGCCAGCAGGAGAGCCAGGGGAGGAAGGAGACTGCCCACCCCACCCTCCCCCACCCAGCCACCGTGCTTAGTGTTTGGACAGCCTTTCTGCCTGTTAGCCAGTGGAGTACGTCCTGAGTGCGCTAGCAGCTCGGTGCTGTAGTAAGTTCTGTGTTAGTGTTGTGCTTTTCTGTGTTAGACCAGAGGTTTTGTTGTTGGTTTGGTTTGGTTTGATTTTGATAGGGACGGTGATTCCAGTATATCAAGTACCCCTCCCCAGCCCATGGTCCCTTCTTCCCTGGCAGGCAGTAACTTCACCTCTGTCCTGGCTCTGGGCATCTATGCAAGGCAAATCACACCCCCAAAGAGGCCACTGTAGAGAGCTAGGCTCCTCAGAAGATGCTTCCTGCTCAGAGCAGCCTCCATGAGCGAGCACAGGGTTGAATGCATCAAGCAGGCCCAGGAGGAAGGCTGACAGCCTGGCAGGGTTCTTGGGGCCCTTAGGCTCCTCCGCTTTCGCTGTGGCCCAGAACTGCTGTGTTAGTGAACAGAACGCACAAAAGACTGTTTTGTTGCTTATTGTCTGTGACCTGGCCACTTGCCGTGGTCACTTCCCACCGGAGCAGCTGCTATAGACCTAGACTTCTCACCTTTAGCCCACATTCCCTACTCTCGTGTCCAACATCACATGTCGCAGCTGTCAGCAGCCCAAAATAGAAGAGGCTTCCAGAGGAGAGGTGTCGTCAGTGCAGTCAGGGTTCCTGGCCTTTTCCTGCTGTGAGTGTCAAAATGTAGCTCATCACACCTGCACAGCCACTGTTCTAGCCCCACAGTCACTCGCACAGAAGCAGATCCACAGCCCTGGAGGCTGGGGGGGGCGGTGTTTGCATTTTAACTAGGGGTAGAGTTTGTGATTCTTAGTTTATACTTTAAAAGTTGAGAGGACCTCAGGACCATGAAGAACCATCATAGTCAGAGTATGTAAGGGCTTGTTGGTTTGCTTTGGAGACAGGGTCTCACTCTGTAGACCAGGCTGGCCTCAAACTGACAGAGACCAAGCCACCTTTACCTCCTGAATGTAGGCATCAAAGGGTGTACCACCAGAACCAACCTTTTCAAAAAAATCCTTGTGTTTGTGTTGTGAGTGCAGATGCACACCCCATCGGAGGACAGCCTTGGGTAATAGCCCTTGGCTTCCAGCTTAAGATAGGTCTGTTGCTCACTGCTGTGATGCTGCAGGCCTGCGGGTCCCAGGGCCACCCCGACTCCACCTCCTACCTCTCCTTAGGAGTGCTGTGACTGCAGGCACATGGGCCACGTATCCAGCTTCCACTCAGGTTCTGGAGATCCACTCAGGTCCTTGGACTTGTGAGTGGGAGGCACTTTACCTATTGAGCCATCTCTCAGCCAGATCATGAGGTTTCATTTAAAAACAAACAAAAGTCCTGTGTGCCAGTCATGGTTCTCAGCACCTTCTCCTTCTTCCTGGGTGTCGGCGTGTCAGCCTTGACTAAGGTGGACTTTGCCCTGCAGAGCCTTGGCTGATTAGGGCAATGAGATGAGAGCCTAAGGGGGGGGGGGGGGCTGCCGGCTTCCACCCAGCACTTTCCCATTCTCGCCTCTGTCTGGAACGGCTCCGCGGAGTTCTCCTGCAGCCTGCGTGCAGTCACTTCCAGCTGCTCTCACACTCTCCATGGGCCTGAGAGCTCTGGGCAGCCCGCCATTCCGAGCACCCTTCTCACATTAACCCAGATGCCCTGTCCCCTTCACCCAGCTGGTACTTAACAACACGAATGAAGATGGCGTATTTATGTAAATGCCTTTCTTTAGAACCACTACCCACTCCTTGCCTACCGCTGCTGCCTACTCACCTAAACTGGAGACCTTTTATCTTTTATCAAGAGTTAAGATGCATTGTAAAGTTTTTCTAGCTGTGATAAAACTAATCCTCATAGATGCAGGTCACACCTGTATTGAACCTTACAGGGTATGTGAAAGGTCACCTCAGTGCTAGGTGCCCCAGGATGTTTAACATTCTGTCTCTCAGAATAGAATTCACCTGTGAGTAATAGACCCAGAGTACAGAGGTCTGTGTAGCAAGCAGTCACTCAGGGCAAAGTCTAGGAGGAAGCAGCCCCAGGCTGGACTGGGAGCTTATGCCCTGAAAACCATCTCAGTCATTACCTGGTCCAAAGTGTCTGCTCCAAAGTCATCCATCCTAGTAACTCACAGTGGAAGAGACAAGAGAAAARGGTCAGCAAAAGCCATGTCCCCCATGTCATTTAAGGCTCCAAAGCCATTTCAGGTCCGCTCTGCCTAGAGCTCGTTGGCAGAGGTCAGGCCCATGCTCTCTGCCGTGTGCAGTACAGACTTGCTTCCACAGCCATGAGCCCAGCTGGACATGGACCGCAGGACGTCGGGAATGGAAGTGTGTGTTGGAGTGGGTAGATCGGTTACTGGGTGGACACCTGCTTCTCTGAGGCCCGCCTTCCTCTCTCTCACCTAGGAAATGAATGGAGTTCTAAAAGGCATGTTGTCAGAGTGGTTCTCCTCCGGCTTCCTGAACCTTGAGCGGGTCACCTGGCACTCGCCCTGCGAGGTACTTCAGAAGATCAGCGAGTGAGTATGGCAGCCATCGCCAGCATGGCTTTGCGTCACCTGATACTTGAACACGCTGACTGTGTGGGTGCTGGGCTATTATCCCGGGAAGGATGGAGACTGGGGTGCACTCCAGGCAGATCCTAACCAGTCTGTGAGTTACCTAAGGTCTTACACCCTGTTATTTAAAGCAAATGGCCCCATCGCCAGAACTGTAGGGACTAGTTAGAGCAAGCGCGGGCGTGAGGGCTGGTGCTCTCTCATCCCGTTGTAAATGCTCTCAGCATAGTCAGAGCATGCCCAAGGGTACAGTGAGGCACATGCCCTGCTGTCCTGCCGCATCCCAGCCTGGCCCATGGAGTCCAAGGCTAGAAAGCATCCTGGGATGGAAACCTCGCTAGTGTCTACTGCTCCTCCCCACGCAGGCAGAAGGAGGTGCGGGATGAGGCCAGAGACTGTAACCACCAGTGTCTGCGGTGTGGATATCTACTTCCAACTGTGGGGCCCAGAGCAAAGAGAAGTGTCAGGACATTCCAGGAGGCTTGCATGAAACGGATGCAGAAGTGCACCTGAGAGTCCCACCACGGCTCTGGAAACAGGTGTTGAACTGGGCGGCACACCGTGTGATCCCAGTATTTGGAAGGCTGAGGCAGGAGGATCATCAAAAGTTCAAGGTCAGCCTAGGTTATAGAATCAGACTAGCCAGGACTGTAAAGCAAAATCCTGTCTCAGAGAGAGAGCAGATGTCCCTAACGTGAGCAGGCCTGAGCGCTCGTCGGTGTGTAATTCTCCGTCTGTCTACTGTCTGCATTGCTTGCTCAGGTGCGAGGCTGTGCACCCTGTGAAAAACTGGATGGACATGAAGCGGCGCGTGGGGCCGTACCGGAGGTGTTACTTCTTCTCCCACTGCTCCACCCCCGGGGAGCCCCTGGTGGTTCTGCATGTGGCTCTAACTGGGGACATTTCCAACAACATCCAGGTACTTACGAGTGGTCCTTTCAAGCCAACATGGGCCTATCATTGTGGTGTGCGTGCGTGCGTGTGTGCACACACACCTATGTATGGAACGGTGAGTGTGTGGAAGTCAGAGGACAGCTGGTGGGTTTGAGTCTCCCCCACATGGCTCCTAGGGATTGAGTTTTGGTCATAAGGCTTGGCAGCACGTGCCTTTACCCACTGAGCCTCTGACCCACTGCCCTTTTTGGTGTTTTGTTTTGTTTTGCTTTCAAATAGGTCTCATTATATAGCCCTGGCTGCCTTGGAACTCATGTAGACCAGGATAGCTTTGAACTCACAGAGATCTGCCTGCTTCTGCATCTCAAGTGCTGGGATTAAAGTCCTAAGCAACCATGCACAGCTTCTAAGTGTATTTTAATTGGTGATTTTTTTTTTTTTTTAGTGTAATTTTATCCCTTTTTAAAGAGTCTGCTTTAAACTCTTATGGATATTGTGACTGTGTCGGTAAAAACTCCTGGTGTGTACTTAAAGATCAGGCCAAGACAGGCACTCACCCACCAGGTGATTTCAAATTGAGAAGAGCTGAGGTCTGCAAACAGGACCGTGTGTGATGGAAGAGGGAGGAGGCGGGGCACATGTGCCGTGGCGTGTGAGAGGCAGCTTGCCGGCTGAGCGATGGACTTACTCCGTGCACTGCTGCTGCTCCTGCACACTGGGAGCCGGAGTCGTGAGGCCTGCCCCTTCCTGTGGAAGCTGGCCCTCTGCAGGCTGCTCTGGACAAGCATGCGTGCTAGTCCATAGTCGGGGGCCAGCCTCAGCTGCAAGCAGGGCTATCCATCGTCGGGGGCCAGCCTCAGCTGCAAGCAGGGCTATCCATCGTCGGGGGCCAGCCTCAGCTGCAAGCAGGGCTAGCAGGAAGGCGCTTGAGAAACACACATGGACAACTTTTTTGGGTCCAAGCTGACAGACAAGTTTCAAGGCTTGAGGCTGTATTCTCTCTCTCTCTCTCTCTCCTCACACTCTCTCCTTGTCTTTACCTTGCCCCAGTCTTTTATTGTTACTCCAAAAGGCAAGTAGGGAAAAAAAGACATTGTATAATCATTACCAAATCTAACTCAAAAGAACACTCACATCACACAAAGAATTAAGAATTACAATTATCCTCCAAGGTTTTAATCTTCCCCTAATTCCAGGCCCATGGCCAGAATAATAATTGTAAACTTATCATTACTTAAACTTTAACTTTTGACGTATTTATACTTCAGAGCTTCAAAGCTTAAAGATCCAAGGTCAGCTGTATGCATTTCCTGTGAAGCTCTGATGACAAATGACATGGCCAAGCTGCCAGGCAGTGGCCAGAAGTCAGTTAACCCTTAACTCAGCAGTTCCGCTAGCATTTGCTTCTTCCTGTTGCATACAATGACTCAGTAGACTTTCCCTTTCTAAACTAAAGTATCCAGTGCTTGTGTTCCCTTAGTCCAGCTTTGTGTCTCTTGTACTAATAATTTTCATAGTTCTAGGAAATTCTTTTTCTTGTTAGTAATGGACCCTGTATGACTCTAACAGTACATGACTCTGTCTCATTTTCTAATAATCTCTTTTAACCTTCTTTGCAAGTCAAACATTAGTCTGAAATTATCATTGTGTAGTTATTACATTGTTTCCAAGATGAGAGGGCGAGCACACAGCATACACCTGGGCCTTTAGAACTGTGCTGTGCCCCATGCCTCAGTTTTTGATTTTTTGTTTTGTTTTTTTTTTTGTTTTTTGTTTTTTTGGATTTGTTTTTTTCTAGACAGGGTTTCTCTGTATAGCCCTGGCTGTCCTGGAACTCACTCCGTAGACCAGGCTGGCCTTGAACTCAGAAATCCACCTGCCTCTGCCTCCCAGAGTGCTAGGATTACAGGTGTGCGCCACCACTGCCTAGCTGTGCCACCACCGCCCAGCCAGTTTTTGATTAATAATCATTATATCAAGGAACATCTAGTTTCACAGAATTTACCAGAACAAAAGGAGAAAGAAATAGAAAAGTCAGATAGAATAGAATAGTTATGCACACCAAGGCCAACTGAAAAGCAGTCACACACAAACGAAATCTCTGAAGCCGTGGTCCAGGGCTAAGGTCAGAAGTAAGAACAACATTTTTACAAATGAACTGCCTGAGGGCTTCTGAGATGTCGGCATCCAGGCCTGCCGCAGATAGCTCCTCATTTCTGGTGGCGGTCCCCTGGAAAGATGTGCCTCCTACTTCTCAGGGTCCCAGACGCCATCTGTGTCATGGTATGCTGTCCCTAGCAATCCAGTGTCATGAAATGATCTTCAGAGTATCAGCTTAAAACTCTGTAGTGACTTGGGCAGTGGTGGCACACATCTTTAATCCCAGCACTCAGGAAGCAGAGGCAGCAGAGCTGTGAGTTCAAGTCCAGCCTGGTCTACAGAGAGAGTTCTAGGACAGAGTGGGCTATAAGAGAAACCCTGTCTCAAATAAAACAAAACAAGAAACACACACACACATTTAGTAAAAACTGGGAGCCAATAAAGTCAGTGCCACTAAGAGACTTCGCAGTAGAAGTCCTTTCTTAGCTTGTTTGTGTAGGTGTCTGTGAATGTCTTCGTTAGGAAAAGAAGGATAATGCATGAGGCTAAAGAGGTGCACAGATAACCCTTTAAAGGGTACAAAAGGGTACACTTGGAGAGAGAAAGCTTACACTGGAGGCCTGTGGCCTCTGGACAGGAGTGCAAGCGGAGCAGAGGGGAAGGCAGCGGGGACTGAGCTCTTAAGGAAAAGTCAAGAAGGCCCGTACCCTCGACAAAGGCTCCGTGTCCAGAGCAGCTTATTCCAGCGGTGCCTGCAGAGCTGGCATGGCGTCTCCAAATGACAGGCAGAGGTATGCAATGGTCACCTCCAGAGTATTCAGAACAGACGGCCTGAACCTGAGCCACCAGGAGAGTAGGAGCAGGAACTAAATCCTCCTGCAGTACTTTGGTGCCATGGGCCTTGCCCTGTGAATGTGACGGGGTGGCCATCGGTGTGAGCAGTGCACATGGAGCCTCTGATGTCGCTGTTGGTGTTTTCCAGGGCATTGTGAAGGAGTGCCCTCCGTCTGAAACAGAGGAGAGGAACAGGATCGCTGCTGCCATCTTCTACTCCATCAGCCTGACCCAGCAGGGCCTGCAGGGAGTGGAGCTCGGGACCTTCCTCATAAAGCGTGTGGTCAAGGAGCTGCAGGTGAGCACGGGGTGACCCTAGCTCGGCAGGTCCTTGTCGTGATGGCAGGTGAGCCCCTGCCTCTCTCAGCTCATGGGATGCAGACAGGGATCCGAAGGAAGGGAGGAGGCAGAACAGCCTCAGGTGCTGCTGGGTCAGGCCAGGAGCCGCAAGAGCAGGTGTGGGGGCGAGCGTTATGCAGGCTGTGCAGTACGGGTGTGTGAGGAGGATGGGAGCCCTGTGGAGAGACGGGCTCTCCCCTGCACTCCTGTCGCACACATCTGGGCACATGTCGGCATGGCCACCCACCACTCTCTGCGGCGTCAGTCTGTTCAGTACGGTTGACCATCCTCCCATCGTGCTGTGCTAGACCCTCCCACCCCACAGCCCTCATGGTCTTATGAGGGGAGTTTCCAGGTTAGACTAGGCAGAATAAAGGTAAATGCATTAGCCCGGGTTAGTCTGATTCCCTTTTCTTTGCTGCCTGGGAGGGACTCTAGTTAGGGTCTTAGTTAGCGTTGATTGCTGTTAATTGGGGCTGGCTTACAGTTGAGGGTTAGTCCATGACTGGTGGAAGTCTGGTGGCATGCAGGCAGACGTGTGCCGGAGAAGTGGCTGAGACTCTGCATCTTGATCCACAGTGACACACTTCTTCCAACAAGGCCACGCCTGCTAATAGTGCCACTCCTTATGCCAAGCATGCAGACACTCGCGTCTATGGGGCCATTCCTAGTCAAACCACCACGGACAGGTTACGTGTCCAGACAGAAAAGCGGCAGTTTCCCTGGGCACAGCTTTCCCAGCTGCCTCATGGGAGCAGGTGGCCACAGCGAAGACTCTGGGCTGCTGGGAGCAGCTCTGGGCCAGCTGCTCCCTCTCTGGCCTTTTCTGTGCAGGCACAGCACCTGGTGGCRGACTTGACCCCACAGCAGCCAAGTGCAGCCGCTCGCTTCCGCGCTTGCGCTGCTCTGGCTCACAGTAGTAATTGGGTTTGGTCWTGGAGACAAGCAACCTGTGGATGAGCTACATTCACGATCCCCTCTCCCTRTTCTACCCATTATAATGTTTTATTTTGAGACACRGTCTCTCAAAGTTTTTCACACTGGCCTTGAACTTACAGCCCTCCTGTCTCAGCTCTGGAGTGGCTGGGATGACAGACATGTGCCAACCAGGTTTAGAGAACTTGGCATTCTGGGAGTCTGCTCTGTCACCATTCTAACTCCGTCCCCAGGAGAGTGAAGACACACCCTCTCTCTCTCCTCTGCTGRTGGTGGTAAAGTGTGCTGCATGGAGAGGGGACACAAGACAAGGGACAGAGAGAGCTGGATCTAGGGTTCTAGGTGATCCACCAAGACCCTTCATGGACAGAGCTAGAAGCTTGACCCAGAAGTGACCTGTAGCCACTCCTGGTACTCATCTGTGAGCCAGAAAGTCCCTCAGTGCTCTCCTCTGAAGGCTGGCAGCAGCCCAGCACCCTTCTGCACCAAGGGCTCAGTCACTGGGGTTTCCAGGCAGCACCCTCGAGAGCCCCAGTGCCAGTGAGGAGAGTGTGGGAGCCACTGGCCCATCTTTCTGCACTGACCCGCTGGCTTTAGATAGTGAGTAGAACACGTACAGCATACACTCACATATAGGATGGAAAACATACCTCAGCTCTGGAGATGCCGCAAGGAAAGACCAAAGGCACCACAGCATGCCAGACTCAGCTGTGTTCTCACAGCCGTGGGATTTTCCCATAGTGCCCTTACTATGTTTATAGCCAGGGAGAGCACATGCCTGAAGRCCATCCATGAGCTCTCTATGTAATTTGTATACATACAAATTACCCTGATTAGGCTATGCCCTGTAGTAACACATTTCTGCCTGAGCCTGCTGTGCTCTCTGCTGAACAGTCATGAGTCACCGGGCATCTGTGTATCAAGCAAGCATCAGAGCCTGGCTCTCTGGTTATAAGCAAGCCGCCCACTACTGACCTGTGTTTCACTGTCATGGCGGTGGCATGGCTGGAGATATCGTGGTTATAGGCTGATGTTGGGAATGCAAGGTGCTTCCTGGCCTTGACATCACCAGTGTCCTCAGGACTGTGGTTTGAAGGAACGTACAGCGATGCCGTCGGCTGGCCCTGCTGCCTGCAGCAGCACACGTAGGCTGTGTTGGTGTTCCTGTGTGCCCCACCCTGCTGACCATGTATGTATTCTCTGCCTTCCCTCCGCCTCCCTGCTGTGCAGAAGGAGTTTCCTCATCTGGGGGCCTTTTCAAGCCTGTCACCTATACCTGGATTCACCAAGTGGCTGCTGGGCCTTCTGAATGTGCAGGGAAAGGAACACGGGAGGAACGAGCTCTTCACAGACTCAGAGTGCAAAGAAATCTCAGCAGTCACGGGCAACCCTGTTCATGAGAGCCTCAAGGGGTTCCTGAGCAGTGGTGAGTGGGTGAAGTCGGAGAAGCTGGTGCAGGCGCTGCAGGGGCCACTGATGAGGCTGTGTGCCTGGTACCTGTACGGCGAGAAGCACCGAGGCTACGCCCTCAACCCCGTGGCCAACTTCCATCTGCAGAATGGGGCTGTGATGTGGCGGATCAATTGGATGGCTGACAGCAGCCTCAAAGGCCTCACCAGCTCATGCGGCCTCATGGTCAACTACCGCTACTACCTGGAGGAGACAGGCCCCAACAGCATCTCCTACCTGGGCTCCAAGAACATTAAAGCTTCTGAGCAGATCCTCAGCCTGGTAGCCCAGTTCCAGAACACCAGCAAACTCTAGGGGCATCCTTCCCAGAGCGTGGGCCTCTGCCCAGAAGGGAGGCTGTGTTCTGATGAGCCAGGTTTACTCAACACGGGAGCCTTCGCAGGGAAGCCACAGCTGTGCCGTCCTCTGACCTCAGCAGGTGCTCAGGAGGCCACACCTCAGCTGTGACTGCGCTGGCCAATTCACTGCTTGGAGGTGGTGGTGGTGTGGATACACGTGCCCCGGGGAAATCACTGTGCTTCTCCAGAAGCCCTTGCTGCTGCCCAGCCTGTGCCTTCAGACAGCTCTGCAGATTCAACCACAGGCCGCCCAGGACAGAGCCCAGAGCACAGAGCTTTCGGAGTGTGAAGAGTTGACAGTCATGCTCCCTCCACTGGGTCTGTGCTGTGGCTGCTACCACAGCTCAAAGCTCAGACGAGGGAGAGTTTGTGACTTGTACAGGGTGTGTTCGCACCCCAGGGAGGCCTGCTGCTGAGGCCAGGGTTGGCTTAGAGGGTGGAAATGGGATTCCAGTTCATAATGAACTGAACAGTAAGGAACAAGTTTGTTCTATAAATATTAAACATGATTGCTCACTGCACACCTTTCTTCGAGTGGACTTCACTGTGTACTTTTCTTCAAGATTTGTATCCTGGCAAGGCTCAGGCTCGGCTCTGAAATGTCTGTGGTGTCATGTCCCCTGGCCAACCCACTGGGGACAGTGTGGATGAGATCATAGGTGCAGGATAAGGAGTGGAGGAGAGGTGTGTGTGTGTATGTGTGTCTGTCTCACATGTCTACACAGCTGTAAGAAGGGCTTGGATACACTTGGGTTGTTCGGGCGGGCGTGCTTGTGACTGGGGCGGGTGCAGTGAATGTATCTGTGTAAGYATCCACATTTGTACATGCGCACTGTGAGCACATCAGGCATCCACAGGCACGGTGCTGCTGCTCTCGGTTGGACATACTTGTCCCCTTGTCTTCCCTGCTAGCATCTTCTCAGCCTTCCCAGAGTGGCCTCCCTAGGTTACTGAACCCCATGGCCCCAGGCTCAACATTGACCAAGGTAGAACTGTCAACGCAAAAGAGCTTTCACCCATTTCAAAGGGTGAGAATTAAAGACTGTTTATTCTTGAGTCAAATGTAAGTGTCTGTGGCCCAAGGAACATGGCCTCAAGTTTTCCTGAATACACCACCACCCTGAAAGTATTTGTGTGTGAATTTATCATAGAGCTAAGTCATAAGGCACTTGCCAAACACACACCAGCAAAGAAGGTGCGGGTGCCGAAGCCATTCTTGCCTTCCCGATCGGTGGGAGCTGGTGGTTTGTTATGAAGCATTTTAGGACAAGACAACTCGTGGGCACCAAGGTTATCAGAACCGGAATCCAGAACCTACCTGATAGAAAGAATCAGCTCCCATAAGTTGTACCCTGACCCCCACATATGTGCACACACACAAAAGAAATAAATGAAAATGTAATGATATTTCTTAATATGTTTTAAAGGTTTGGATAGTCACAAGGTTACTAAGTCAAACCCAGGTGCTGCGTTGATACAGTCAGACTAAAAGCAAGGATACTTTGCTCTGATCTGCAACATTCCAACTCTCCACAGTCAGGAAGTCCAGTTGCTCTGCCTTGTTAAGTCTTTCACACTGTGTGGCTTTTCTTGGTTTAGCTTCAGCTTACAGAACTAAGCTGCTGTAGCACTCAGAACCTCAGGCAAACAGCAGGTCCCCGGCAGACTAACTCTCTACATCAGCTTGCTGACCACCTTTCAAAGTGTCCCTAGCGCCCTCCACCCTGGTCTGCACCTGCTGCCCTCTGTCACTGTCCAAAGCCCAGCCTCCCTCTGACGAGTCTCAGAACGGGGTGTCATCTGGCCTGCTCACGTCCCACCGTGGCCCTAAACCTAACTTTGGGGACCCTCTATGGAGCTCTGGTCCTTACTAAGACCTATCACAGCAAGCTCTTGCTGACACTAAAAGGAAATACAAGAGACTTCTCAGTAATCACACTTCCCCTCTTGTCACTGGGCCACCTCCCACATCCCCAGACATTTTGTGGTGGAAAATGTGACCTCGGCATGGCCACTTCCGTCCTGAGTGATGGTCCTGGCATGCCCCCCACCCAGGGCTTTTTTAGGGGGTTTAAATGAAATGAGGGTTGGTGGGAAGGCAGGGGCTAGAATTAACACAGCACCTGTGGTAGACAGCTCTGGCCCCTTCTCAGGCCATTGGTCATAGCAGGCTCTGTCCTTCCCATCGCCATCAGGTGGCGCTGCTGCGGTTCGCGTGCCTTTTCCAAAGGGTGCGTAGGAGTGAGGTTTGGTTATGAGCTTCTCCCCCACATTCCGGAAAACAATCTACCTAGACCCACATCGGCCCGCTCAGACACTGAGCTAGTGAGAGGCACAGAGCTGGGAAGGGGTTCTGAGCTGGATGAGGTGTGGAGCTAACGGGCCACAGAGCTGTGGAAGAGCAGAAGCTAGGTGTCTTAGGGTTTTACTGCTGTGAACAGACACCACAACCAATGYAAGTCTTATAAAAGACATTTCATTGGGGCTGGCTTACAAGTTCAGAGGTTCAGCCCATTATCAAGGCGGGGACATGGTAGCATCCAGGCAGGCATGGTGCAGGAGGAGCTGAGAGTTCTAGGTCTTCATCTGAAAGTCGCTAGTGGAAGACTGACTTGCAGACACCTAGGGTGAGGGTCTTAAGCCCAYGCCCACAGTGACACACCTATTCCAAAAGGCCACACCTCCTAATAGTGCCACTCCCTGGGCCAAGCATATAGAAACCATCACACTAGAGGTTCATGGAGCTGGGGACACAGAGCTGGGGACAAGGAGCTGCCACTTCCCCTCCTCCCAAAGCTCCTTGGCTTTTCCAATGCTGGTCTGTGTCACCAACAGTGGCCATCTACACATTTCAGAGGGTCCCTCTCCTCTCCCCTACACCGATCTTATTCAGGCTGACTGAACAGCACGTTCAGGCCTGAGTGGGATCACAGACTCAAATCCAAGCGCGCTAGTGGCCAGGTTCCTGGGATCAGCCTTGCGTGGTCATAGTTAGAGTTTTCACCTCACCACTGAGCGTAAGGATCAAGTATTCCATGTCTTTGAATCTAATCTAAGACTGAAAAGTAGGTGATTGAAGATATTATTAATAAATTCTTGCTGCTCTTTCTCTCAGAAAGGGGTGGGGTTAGAAAATTTGGCTCAGTGGCTAAAGTGCCTGTCGTGCAGACATGAGGACCTGAATTTGGAACCCCACGACCTACATAAAAACGAGGCATGATGACACACACCCGTCACCCTAGCACCGGGGAGGCAGAGAGCCCAGGATTCCCTGGCGCTCACCATTCAGCTGCCCAGCCAGTCAGTAAGCTCAGAGACCTCAAAAGATAAAGTGGAGGACAGTAGTGAAAGATGCTCGCCAACTCCTGGCCTCCACGTGCACAYGGGATGCGCCACTGCACACATGAGAAAACACAGGAAGCCTCACACCAAGGCCGGCCAAGCCAGAGCAGCTCTTGTACCTTATAGTTTGTGTAACAAAGGCTGAAGTCGCCGGTAGCGCTGCTGCCAACAGAGGCAGACCCCTGAGTGCTTCTGCGTGGGGGGGTTGGGAGGGAAGCCTGGGCAGGCTCAAGAATAAATACACCCGTGGCCAGCAGGACCGTTGGCAGAAGCCCAGAAGACACAGAACAGAGCAGGGTGTCCCATCCGTGTGACTTGTGGATGACGCGCGCCTGCGCTTTATCTCAGCCAGATCTCACTGACCTCCAAGGAGCCTTTGGAGAAGCCACGTCCCGCTATCTGTGAATCTTGCAACCTGTGGACATAAATGTCACGGCCTRGCCCAGGTTTGCAGCTTTGCGGCTTTAAGGGAGAGGGACTAGAATATATTTTATTAGAACTCTGGCATGGGTCCTGTTGTATTAACTTTCCCAGGGAGTCTTTTTTTTTTTTTTT